>JANIJG010003672.1:0-11531 GCA_024611175.1 Megaceryle torquata
CCAGGGGAGGTTTAGGTTGGATATTAGGAAGCACTTCCTCACAGAAAGGGTGATAGAACCCTGGAATGGACTGCCCAGGGAGGTGGTGGAGTCGCCATCCCTGGTGGTGTTTAAGGAAAGATTGGATGCTGTACTTAGTTACACGGTCTAGCTGATGTTGTGGTGTTGGGTCATAGGCTGGACTTGATGATCTCGGAGGTCTATTCCAGCCTCAGAAATGCTGTGATTGTGCAATTCTGAGCTCCTTTACGCAACCCACAGAGGTTATGCTAATTAAATGGATATCTAAATACAGTACTCCAAATAAACTGAGTTGTAAAATGACTTTTCAGAGAAGCGGTAAATTCATCCCACTAACACCATGATACTGCAGTGCTGCTAAAAGGAGGAAAACCAAGGCCTGGAAACCCAAAAATCTTCACGCAAGTGGCTCATTTGTGAGCCACACATGGAGTTTTGTTCAGTTTTCATAACTGGAACCTTATAACGTTTCCCAATTCCAGTACATGAAGTATTGTGGCAAAGAGATACCGTGGCCTTCTGGTAAAAACACTTAGGAAACTGGAAGACTATGACCACATGGATAACCTTGCCAGCTCAGACAAGAAGACTGCCTAGCTCAGTATTCTCCTCTCCAACAGCAGCTACCAGCAGACGTTCAGGAAAGAGTAAGACTAGGGAACTATAAATAGCACTCTCTTGAGCATCTCCTATCTTCTATTTTCAAATCATGGGACTTCCTCCCATGGAGCACCTCTCCAAGTACTTCTCCATGTCTCTCCTTGGACTTCTGTAATCTTTTTGCGTTTACAATATCTTTTGACAAGGAGTTTCACAAATCTAACACCTGCCACAGTAACAATGGTCTTTTTGTGTTCTCTGCATCTGTCTCCTACTAACATCATTGGGTGGCCCCTGAGACTTGGTTTGAAAAGGCAGTCAAGCCCCTCCACCCCAAATCATTCACAACTTAAGATTCACAACTGTCAACATGTAAAGAATGCTTGCTCACTTAATCATTCCTCTTAGGGAAACTATTCCGTTCTCGAAGATCCTTGTAAGAAAAGGCTCTATATATAGTAATAAATTTTTCTGAGCACTGCAAACTGGATTAGAAAGAAGTATACAATACAAATACAGAAATAAGTTTCATATTCACCAGACACAGAAATACAATTAAAAACCCTAGTGTGTATCTTTTTAGAATTAAATAAAAAACAATGCTTTATCCACACCTCTAACTAGTGTTTATAATTATATTACAGTCTTGGAAAAATCTGGGTTTTTTAAAGACCTTACATTTTTCAGAAATTAATTTTGTACAAAAATTATTAGTTTAAAACTGTACACAAGCACCTTCCAGTTCAGAGTGATGTGGGAAAAAAAGCACAGATCTACAAGCTTAGTAGAACTTTTAACTGTGGAAATTGGTTATTCAAATGAGAAAAATCCACAATTGAGATTCATTGCCAGTTGATGTGAGTTCTGCTAAACAAATCTACTTTTCCAGTGCATTCAGAAGTCAGTTCAGGCAATATAAGACCTAAAAAAAGTCTCAGTCATTGGGTGACAAAAAGGTTCTCTCAGTTTCTCCACAGCTCCCAATAGTAACAGGGGCTGCCAACTCAGAGGAGCCCACAGCTGGCAAGACCAACCACAGGCATACAACTGCACATAATTAGAGTAAAAAAACCCTGGTCAAAACTAGTCAATTAGTCAAGAGCATCAGGAGAAAGGGGCTCCTGTAGAGAACATTAGCTGACTTATTGCAAACTCTGTTGAGGAGCACCAGTTTCAAATGCCAAGGATGCTTGAAAATGGCCCTTGATGACATAAGAAGTGAACAAATCAACACAGGTCCCTATGATACCGCAACACATCTGAAGAGCTTAAATGTCTTCAGATATTCCTTCCATAGAGAGTTTGCATGCATGACCACATAGAGGATAGAAGTGCTTTGCTAAGGGTTGCAGCTCCCTTGTCCCTACACAAAACCCACCCAGCTTACAGCACTGACTCTAACAACATACCATTCAGGAGCTGATACAGCACATGCATAGTAAATTGGCCAGTATTTCAACAACATAATTATTTTGAAAACAAATTGTGTTTAAAAAAAAAAAATCACATTTAAGTTCACTCTTGTTAGAGCTGGAAAAGAGGCGAAACAAAATTTTTCATTTTTTTAAAACATCTGTTTGAAATAGAACATTTTCTACAAAAGTGACGCTGTCATTTTAAAAGCTTTTTAAACTGCATACTTCCAATTTTCACTCCCACTTGAAGACATTTCACATTTCATCTATAAATCAAATAAAAACCTCCTAAAATGTCCCACAAAAAAAAACAAACTGATTTTTCTTAAAACCTTAATAAATTAGGCAATTCTCAGCAGCAGTGCTAGCAGTGTATTGGGTGACAACCCCAACGCGTCAGAAAGCACATGCGCATTTTCTGTATCAATGCTTCCCCCGGCTGCACACTCCTTCCATTGCTGTAGCTAATGCTGTTCTGCTTCCTCCTTCAAAAAATTCATTAGTACTACTGCAAAATCACTAACATAGAAAGACTACATTTTTTTCACTTTTAGTCCTCCTATTCACCCATGATACCATTGTCTCTAACCTTCCATTTTCCAGTAAAAGAAAAATAAATCTGCATTCCTTCAGGTGAAAGACACTAGCACACACTTCAACACTATGATCTTTGTGTTCAGCTGAACTGGGAACAAACATACCTACGTTCATATGCAAATCAAATTTTCAAAATTATTTACACCAGTTTTGAAATCTCCCTTATTATATTTACATTCAATTTAACCTTATTATAGCATACAAAACTTTGCAACTATTTTCTGTATTACCACTACAGAGTAACTAAATTCTTCAATCAGTATTTCATATTAACTCAACAACTTTACTACAATGCTTGATGGCAAAATACAATTTTATTCACAACTATTCCTCCTGTTCTGTTTCAAAGAGATTCAACCTGGAGCATACGCATTTCCAATGAGATTTTTTAAAAAATATGCCACAGCATACCAATAATGCATAGAGCATGTTGAGTTGAAAGACTGTATGGTGCAACTGTGACAGACACTCTGAAGTAGATACAGTCACTACTGTCTGCTGCTACATGTCTTCCTCGGTAAACTACCTGAAGTAATGATGTTCATCTTTATATTCAACAGAAAGTTAATTATTTTTTTTCTTCTACATTTTTTGCAGATATAAGTCTATAACTTCTTTATGAAATCAGTATAATGTATCCAATGCCAGGTATGAAAGCATACACAGAAAGTCTGATGCACAGGCCATGTTTAACCCATCTGCATATTTCTCCAGAACACTGCGTGGAACCCATCATTCAAAGACAACAAGAAGCAAATGCCACAACACTGGTATAAAAAAAATTCATGTAACAGCCTGTATTGGGTTTGTGTGGTGGGGTTTTGGTACTAGGGGGCTACAGGAGTGGCTCTTGTGAGAAGCTGATAGCTTCTCACAGTTTCTACTGTGTCCAAAGAGCCCATTCTGTCAGCTCCAAGATGGACCTGCCACTGACCAAAGCCAAGCTCATTCACAACAGTGGTAGCACCTCTGAGTTAACATATTTAAGAAAAGGGAAAACTGCTGCACAACAGCAACTGCAGCCAGGAGAGGGGAGTGAGAATATGTGAGAGGAGGTGCTTCAGGTGTTAGAGCAGATTCCCCTGCAGCCCCCTGGTGAAGACCATGGTGTGGCAGGCTGTACCCCTGCAGTACACAGAGGTTAATGGTGGAACAGATATCCACCATGGAAGACTCCACACTGAAGTGGGTAAAAGGCCAAAGGAGGCTGTGAGCCTGTGAGCCAAAGGAGGCTGTGAGCTCACACTAGAGAAGTCTCTTTCTGAAGGACTGCACCCCATGAAAGGGACCCACACTGGAGCAGTTTGTGAAGAATTGCAGCTTGTGGGAGGGACTCCTATTGGAAAAGTTCAAGGAAGACTGTCTCCTGTGGGAGGGACCCTACGCTGGGGGAGGGAAAGAGTGTGAGGAGTCCTCCCCCTGAAGAGGAAGGAGTGGCAAAAACAACGTGATAAATTGACCACAACCACCATTCCTCGTCCCCCTGTGCCACTGGCAGAGAGGAAGCAGAGAATTTGTAAGTAAATTTGAGCCCAGCAAGAAGGGAAGGGTGGGAGTAAGGTGCTTTCAAGATTTATTTTTATTTCTCATTATCCTACTCTGATTTGATTGGTAACCAATATTTAATTTTTTTTCCACCAAGTCTGTTTTGCCCATGACGATAATTGCTTAGTGACCCCTCCCTGTCCTAGTCTTGACCCATCATCCTTTTGTTATATTTTCTCCTCCCTACCCCACCAGGGGAGGAGAGAGCAAGCAGCTGCACAGTGCTTTGTTGCCAGCTGGGGTTGAACCATGACACACCCACATCTAGCAACATCAATTACTTTATCTATCTCCTACACCATTAGCTGTAAGCCTAATAAAGCTACCCAGCAGGCAAGGGATTTAATGAAATAGACCCTGAGTTCCTAGGAGGATCACCTGTGGTTCCAACTCTAACACTTCCGATCAAATACAAACCCTCTTCCTGCTGCTGAGCAATAGGCTTTTCTGGATCTTGATCAAACAAGCTCCAGAGGGTGGGTGTAATAATATAGTGTAAAGTATTCAAATGTGTAGGAGAATTGATTGTAGTGAAAAGGACAAGAAGAAACTATTTAAAAAATAAAAGAAATTGACAGTTTTTACATTTAGGTCACTTGAGCAGCAAAACAAGTTCCCAGCAATTCCTTCAAAAAGCAACAGTATGATTAAGCATATGTACTAATCATCATTAATAAATCACATAAACCATCATTAAAAAAAAAAAAAAAAAAAAAAAATACTGCCTTGCACCGATACAAGTTCCCAATTACAACAAATATTTTCAGTTCTGTTCCCCTAAGGAAACAGTGCTGATGCATCAAGATACAAGTATTACAGAACAAACATCTCTCAGTGACTATCTAATAAAAGAACCAAAATAAACAGCATTATAAAAAACACAACCCACTTCTCAGTGAAAGGTTCCTTCCCAGTGCCTAACAAATTTAAGTACTGTCTGTTTTCTGTTCCTTTCAGCATAAGGCTGGAGATGGGACAATTTGGCTTCCCTTTCTCTGCAAGGAAGGGATGAAAGATTCCTTACTTTCTGATCCTTCTAAATTAACCCAAACATTCCTTGCCTTGAAAGCTAGTACCTTCCAGTCTTCAACTTCCTTTAAAAAAAGCTGACATAATCTCCCATCTCTGGGTGATAGGGGAAATCTTACCTAATTTTGGCAGGGAATAGGGCACTTTAAAATAATCTTCATAAAATTCAATGAGTCTCCTTGTAATATTTAGAGCATAGTCCCCCGATCCTCTTCGGATTGCATCAGGCCTTGCATATAAACGTACCTGTTAAAAACAAAAGCAAAAGATTCATTTCAACATCTCCTTTTTAAAGGAATCCTAGCTGCAGAGGTGAACTATTCTAATGTTGTTGTGAGGTGACAGGATTATTCTCTTACAGACAAATGTGACTGTCACACATTTGTCAAAACATGTCATAGTTGAAAACCAGAACTTCCACAATTAAGGTTACAAAGTTCAAAAGTCACAATCTCTTACTTGTTTGTGTTGCCAAATAATAGTCTTAACACTCCTTGCATCAAAATAAACATTCAAAGAAAACACTTACATGTGTTTGCTAGAGATATGATGGGAGAGTGGATTAGTATAATGGTTCTCTGCCTACACTGGATGTAGGCAGGATGCAGTGGCTCAGTAGGAGAGAAGTTCATGGTTTGTTAAAGGCACATTATACAGAGCCCTGAAAGTAGCAGATTGTAGAGAAGGAAAAAAAAAATAATAATAATAATAAAAAAAAAAATCTCTTTTCTCTGGCACTGACAGTTACCCTTGATGAGCTATGTAAGACTGCAAAAACAACTATTTATGAACTCATTCATGTACATAAACAATTAACATTCCTGAAACCTCCATGAATGCTTCAGGCCTCGGTTTTCAGAAAGCAGTAAATTAAAGCTGTTTACACCAAACCACAGCCTGCTATGATTGGTACATAACAGCTCAGGCATCTGACTACATGAAGCACCCAAGTGAACAGAACTCACCTGCATAATTCAGCTTTCAAGTGTGACCCTGATTAAGGAGGTAGCAGAAAGCACCACCAGGTTACTCACTGTTCCCTGTCTTAGAGTCCTTAGCACTTTCTTAGTGAAAAGATGACACAGAGCTGAGAACCATTAACCAAGAAAGGACTCCCCCCTCATATGCTGTCTGATGGAAGCAGTGTGTGCTTTGTCTCTAGTGGCTGTGGCAGAAGGTCTCTCCCTGCAGTACATAATGACCTGATAGAAATGAGACTCTACTAAGTGTCAATCCAAATAATAAAATCTGACTTACTAATACTTTCTGTGGTAAGATTAAATCCCAGCCAGGGTTCCAAAGAAAGCAACAGGGCAGAAATCAGAAAATATCAATGCAAACATGAAGGAGAAGTATCGGTTCTGAAATGCTTCTAAATGCTCTATTCTGGACCGAGAAAAGTCAATGGGCTTCGCTGAAAGCATTACCAAGTATTGCTCTGTGGCTCTTTTCCTGACCCAGTTCACTTATTTGAGTGGAAACCAGGTACACCGTAACTGTCAATTCTGTTTTAACCCACTATCTCTTTGTTTTCAGTACACAGACACATTATTCTGCTTTGTTACTACGTCCATCCTTAAATTTTTATCTCTGTGTTCTGTTAAACTCAGTGCATAACCACACAGTTATAATTTCTAATGTAAAACAGGTAACAGTGTAACCTAATGAGACATGTAATAAAGCAGACTTCCCATAATCACCACCTGAAAGAATATAAACCATTATCTGAACACCTCTAAGTATCTATTTTTGCTTATTCCTTCTTTCCAGAGTTAACACTGACATATACATTATGTGTTCTTATCTGCTAAACTGAATATATTTTTTAACAAAATACATATTAAGCACAAAGATCCTAATTCAAACATCTCAAAACCTTTAGTTTATGAAACGATGGTAAGAATCACAATTAGATTTGTGATGAACACTGTTTTGTATCATTAAACCTTTATACACAATTTTGCATAATTGCTTTACTGGCACAGTTGACTGTATCAGCAAATTAGGAAAAAAGAGTCAGTCAACCAAGTATGCAAAAAATCATTCAATTTGACAGTGGCCAAATGTGTCCATAATAAAGAATAAGACAACAGAAGGGAAGCAAAAAAGCCAGGTACATACAAGAAAAATTGTGGTTCAACTTATTACATTATAACGTGTGTCTTTTGGCAAATGCAGGAAAGGCATTTATTTAACGATGTCTCAGATGGAACCCAGGTACAAAAGCTCAAAAACCACAATGCTGCAAACTTTCATTTGCCACCTGCCTAGCGCTGAATACCGTTTTCTTTTGCCTGTAAAGCTTCCCTGGGTGCGACTCTGCCCGCTCAGAACAGCTCCAGACTGCCAGGGCTCCATGGCTCACGCCAAGGTCACCCCTAAACTGAAACACCTCTGAAACTGAAACACCTCTGCCTTTGTCCAGGTCTCTCAGGGTCTTTGAGGCAACAGGCGCTGCCAAAGCATGTCAATCATTTTCAAATGCTGGGCCTTCTTCTGCCTTTCACCCAACCACCACTGAACATGAAATGTATGCAGGAACCTCAGAGGTACCATGACAGATCTACCCCTCCTCACCTCAGAAAATTCCCTCTTGGTCAGCAGAGGGATACCGCAGGAGACAATCTGTGACCCCCTGCCTGCCTGGCTGTTTTGAATCACACCTTGTCAAGTGTCACTTAGAATATAAGTAGTTTGGTCCAGAGTTCAGCCTAAAGGCTGGCACTTACAAACTTGAAATTGAAACCCATAACTTTCACACACCAGTGTCCTTTAATGTTCATGGGCTTATCTTGATCACAGTTTACCTCCAAGTCCATAAATTTGGGATACTATTATTTCCTTAGCTTCTACAGAGATTCTGAGTGTTAAATAAAGAAAGTAAGGATACTGCTCCAAAGAGAAGCTTACGTAAATAAAACAGATGAAGACATGAGATTTCCTTAGCATATTTTTTTTTTCTGGTTTCATTTCAAAAGACAGGGAGATTGTGTTACTTCCTAACTATGTTGGACTGAACAATAATGCATAGTTATTATATACCTTTCCCACAGGCTGTCTGATGGCTAGACTAAGAATTTGATTTCACATAAATTTAAATAAGAGAAAGAACAAAAAAAAAATCTTCTGGCAGGGTCAGACCTAAATATAAATAATAGTAGTACAAGTTTTTCTACAAAAGATAGCTTTCTAGTTTAGGTGCATAATTCATCACTCACTTGTTCACAATCTTTGCAAGACGAGGTTACATTATTCTTTTCCTGTAAGAAATTGGGGAACAAAGACAGACTGAGACTAGTTCTAGGTGCCTATCTTGACACCTCTCAATGTCAAGTATACTTAACAGTTTTATTGCACACACTTAAAGCACTGTTCCCATTACATCTTACTGCAGCAGTGAACACTTTTACAGCTTTTGAGTCTGGTCACAGGTGCCTTAGCTTGGGTATTAAGAAAATTAGTAACACACCATTAGTGACTAAATGAGACTTTGTCAGTTTATGTGATTTGCTCAGCATCTCATAGCAGCTCTGGTGACAGGGGAAGGGAGGGAATTCATAGATGGCATTGAGCCTCGTTGCTTCTTGACAGCCTGCATCAAGCACCTTCCACATTTGGGAATTAATAAGGTAGGAACTGTTCAGACAACAGACATATTCACAGCACATTGGTGTTGTCCCGATGCAGCACAGTTCCCTGTGTGTCTAAATGACAAGATAGCAGAAAAATATTATGAGGGATCATATTAGTAATGACACTGTCATAATACCTATGAATATAACAAAATTCACAGTCAACCCAAATTCTGGGGCTTTTCTTAACTCCTTTGCACCAATATTTGCAACCATTATCAATGTCTCAATAGAAGTTCTGACTACAAAGAAATAAAATCCAAACCTCTCATTTCTCTTTCAAATGGAGCCAGATGTACTGTCACCTTCCTAGCCTAAGTTTGAGAAACGAGGTTTGCACCTGCAGTCCTACAACCCAGACCTCTTTTGTTTTAGCACCCCACAGCCACTGATGGAGACGACCATACACACTTCCCTAGAAATTATTTTCACTTTTGTTAACGGCATAGCTATTAGAGTTATCAGAGATTCTAAATTTCAATCACAGAATCATAGAATGGTTATGGTTGGAAAAGACCTCCAAGATCATCAAGTCCAATCTTCTACTCAACACCTCCATGACCACTAGACCATGTCCTGAAGTGCCTCATCTACACATTTTCTGAGCACCTCCAGGGATGGTGAGTCCACCACTTCCCTGGGTAGTCTGCTCCAATGCCTCACTACTCTTTCAGTAGGGAAATTCTTCCTCATATCTAATCTGAATTTCCCCTGGTGCAATTTGTGGCCATTTCCTTTTGTGCTGTTGTTAGTTACTAGGGAGAAGAGGCCAACAATGGCCTCGCTACAATCTCCTTTCAGGCAGCTGTATTTGGCAATAAGGTCTCCTCTCAGCCTTCTCTTCTTCAGGCTAAACAGTTCTGGCTCCCTCAGCCTGTCTTCATAAGACATGTTCTCCAATTCCCTCACCAGCTTCATTCCCCTTCTCTGGACCCATTCCAACATCTCAGTGTCTTTCCTGTACTGTGGTGCCAAAACTGAACACAGTACTCAGGGTGTGGCCTCACCAGTGCTAAGTACAGGGGCACAATTACTTCCTCCTGCTGGCCACACCATTTCTGAAACAGACCAGGATGCTACTGGCCTTCTTGGCCATTTGGGTACACTGCTGGCTCATGTTCAGCCAACTGTCAGCCAACAGCCCCAGGTTCTTTTCTGCTGAGCAGCTTTCCAGCTGCTCCTCCCCAAGCCTGTAGCATTGCCTGGGGTTGTTGTGACTGAAGTGCAGAACCCAGCACTTGGACACAGAATTGACCTCAGTCCATCGATCCAACCTGTCCAGATCTCTCTGTAGCGCCTTCCTACCCTCAAGCTCATCAACACTCCCACTTAATTATGTGCCATCTGCAAACTTACTGAAAGTGCACTAGATCCCCTCATCCAAGTCACTGATGAAGATGTAAAACAGGACTGGCCCCAGTACTGAGCCCTGGGAAACACCACTGGTTATGGGTCAGCAAGTGGATTTAACTCCACTCATCAAAACTCTCGGTGTTCAGCCGTCCAGCCGTGTTTTAACACTTGAAGAGTACACTTGTTAAAGAGTACACTGGTTGAAGCCATGAGCCACCAGCTTCTCGAGCTGAACGTTCTTGGGGCTCTGTCAAATGCTTTCTGAAGTCCAAGTATACAACATCCACAGCTTTTCCCCCATCTACTAGGCGGGTCAACTGGTCATAGAATGAAATCACTACAATGTATATTTTCTCATTCGTTTCTAAAGTGAGTAAAAATATGAGTTGTTGTTTCCTTGCTTGCTTTCCAGAATCCCTCAGCTATTTTCGTTATAACTTGAAATTAAGATAATACAATACACTCAGATACCACCACAGAAAAATCATCCTGAAAGTTTAATTTAGAAATATTAGTAACCCCTAACTCCAATTCTGAGAATGACTTTGAGAGCATTATCAGATAAAATACCACAATGTTGCTGAAGCTTATACGGTAAATTTGATGCATTTGTTATAAGTGATCAACAGTCTACTCCTCTATAGTCAGTCAAAAGTATTTACCATACAAAAAGTGTACTTTCACAGATAATTTGTAAATATTGTAACATTTTCTGTAGTCTGACTTAATATTTCAGCATTTGTTACATAAGTCAAAATAATTTAAGAGTATTGTAATAGTAGGTCACCAGAACAGGTGAATGTGATTGTAAAATGAGAGCTGTTTCACATAGTGAGGGATAACTGTGATATATGCTAAGAAATGTTCAAGAGACTTAGAAAAAAATCACACCTAATTAAAATCACGTTATTAACTACTGTGCATAAGAAAAATCTTCCTGTCTACAGCAGGTAAAAATTATTCATCAAAACCAAAGTTAGCACTTTAAAAGGAAAGAAAATATATTTTTTTTAAAAAGTTTCTCTTGCGCTCAGAGCCTTTCAAGAAAATGTGAATTATTAACTGTATACAATGTATAACACACAAATTCTGACAAGTACAAACTGTAAATAGCAATGAACATCTAAATGTCCATTAAAAATGTTTCAACTGTACCAAAGACTGAGGAAAATTTCAGCACATGCTAAACAAGGGAATGAATTCTGAAAAGGTAGAACTGTTCTATTTTGACATTTTAAAATCAAGAGGGTTTGTTTGGTTTTTTTTACAGGTTTTCTGTGGGTTTTTTTGGTTTGTTGTTTTGGGGGGGGGGGGGGGGGGGGTGCTTTAAATTGAAAGA
>JANIJG010003672.1:11541-72486 GCA_024611175.1 Megaceryle torquata
TGTATATTAGTGTTTTTATTTTGTTTTTTTATGTTTAGGTTGTTGTGTTTTTTGTTTTTTTGGTTTTTTTTTTTTTGTTTTGTGGTTGGGTTGGGTTGGGGGGGGGGGGGGGGGGGGGGTTGCATTAAAATTGAAGTACAAGAAATAAGAAAAGGATGAAAGGAATGAAGAACAGCAAGGAAAAACCTGCAGTCATTTTTTCACATTCTGGGCAACATTTCAGGTCAATCTGAAGGCTTTACTCAGTTGTGCTTTGCAAGTAGGATGAATACAGAATACATTCAGCATTTTGTCCACAGAAGAAAAAAGTCAAAATCCATTGTTTACACATGTCTAATTGAAAAAGACTTTTGTCTGACCTTGGTCCTCTGCAGGAATTCAAAGCTGAAGAAGATCAGAGAGAACCACAGTATGTACCCCCTCTGGCACTACAGGAAGACACTAATAACCTCTGCCAGAGGTGCCACAAGCCTGCCAACCTCCTTCCCCAGAGAATTAAGGAAGCTGGCAGCCTGACAGAAATGGGGATCTAATGGTAAAAGGTTTGAAAGCCTGAAGCGTGCCACACACCAGAGCCCACCTCTTACATTAGAATTAAATATGCAGTTCTACATTTGAAGCCTGCTCTTGAAGACGTTATTCTCCATGCCACCTTCTATTTTATGTGTGCATCCTCTTTGAAGCATTCATTCTTAGAAGGGTGTTATCACTTTAGGAGAGCATCACCTTGTTTGATATCAAGACATATTTTTATTCTTTCATTTATTGTAACAGTAAAGTTTGCTGATCATGATAATACCATAAAATAGTCTGCATTCATTCTGCAAGGCATCTTTTCTTTAAATATTGATCCATCTTTACCATGTTTTAAGACCATTCCAAGCACTGTCACTGACTTCCCTGATACCCTGGGGCGATCACAGCTCACTGGATGAGAAATACTGCTCCAAGGGAATAAAGCACACCTCTGTTTTAGCAAGGGAAGGCATGTGAGAGCAAATGACTCGCTGGGCTCTAAGAGACTAACACAATACCTGCTGACCTCAACTGAATGACTTCTGTTAACTACAGAAGCTTTATATCAGACTTTCAGAGGAGACATGACCAATCCAGCCGCTGGGCTAGGGACACTTCCACCACGGCAACCTTCACCAACAGCATCTGCCATGTCTACAGTCCATGTGGATCACCACTTAAGTATACCTTGTTAGGCAGCACACAGGAAAAAAAACAAAAGGGAAAAAAAATGGTGGTGCTCTGGTAATAACCACTGACAGTTCAAACCATGAGAAGCAGGACCACTGATCTTATGTTTATATGCCATGTGCTATAAGGAAAATACCATCTTGAAAACAACGTCACAGAATTTACACAGCAATAACTATCACTGCATCTCTGCCACAGCACCTCGTACAAGGCCAGTTCTGATGCTGATGAGGGGAGAAGCATCATCTATAATCCCAGCCCTTGATTCACACCACCTGACACCGTGGACATTGACACACATGTGATTATGCAAAACCACTCCTGAAGGTGCCCCCATCCATGGAGTGCCTTTGCCCAGCCCTGAACACTGCCACATGACACAGGCCTATGGGACCCCAAGAGAACTGAATCTCTCATGTGGCACTATTACAGCATCTTTCCAAGCAAACATGGCTAATGTTCCACAGATGGCATCTGCCTATCTTACTACTGTGTAGGTTTCCCTCTCCCTTTTTTTCTATCTTTGGTCCACTGCGCTACACATACTTAAGTTTGAAGAGACTGAGAGCAAACAGGGGTATGGAAATTGAACAGAAGTCTGATGACAGCCTTAAATCTTGTTTTCTCAGGCAAGCATGAATTAGGTAACCTTGTATCAACACAGGAATCCACTTCACAATTAAAGATAGCTTCCCCTCCCACCTACTTCACATAGAATTAAAAGTAACTTTGACAGGTGTTTTAAAGCAACTCAAGAGTGTTTTCCCATTATGAAACAGATGTTTCTGTACATCAGCCAGTGTCAGCGATGCCACTGTGGGAATAATGCTTGCTTTTTAATCCATTTCTCAAAGCTAGTAGACACCACGTGAAGCACTGTTCTTGGGAGGCCCCTCCAAACTAGCTCCAGCCCTCTGTGCGACTGTACCCACAGGCTCAACGCAGTGCTGGTACATCTGGGATCTCATTCATGATGATTTTAAAATTTCAGTTCGGGAAAACACTTATACATATGTTTAATTTTAAATACACATTTAACCTCAAGATGCACTTACATGTTTCAGAATACTCTAACATTTAATAAAGGAGCCACTTAAAAAAAAATATACAAGTGGAGAAAATATTCTTATATTTCAGGATCCATAATATTTCATCAGAAAGTGACACTCTCAGCTGGAAACCACATGCATTGCCTCTGTACTCAAAAGCTTCAATTTACTTAATAATCAGAGATCTCTGTTACCGTTATTTTGCTCACTATCTTAGGCACGGGTATTACTTTTATTATTGTTGCAGAGATAAATACATGTTCACATTACACATTTAATATAGCAGACAGATGTCTGTATGCAAGCCTTGGCTGCTACCAGCCTGGGTCACTTCTGCAAGCAAGCCATTGCATCTCAAATGAGTTTTTAAATGTGATGCATTCACATTTAAAATATAACAAATATTTATAACAAATAACACTTCACTACATACGCAAACAAGCTACAAGCCAAGTTCCACTAAGAATGAGTTGTCTCACGTGCATGCATAACTCCACAAGTTGCATGTGTTCAAATGCAATAAATTTTATGACACTGATGAGTGAAGGAGAGAGGTAGCTGCAGTGAAATATCAATTCTGTTGCAGTGAACATAGTTAAACTTGATAAAGGTAAGAAATGACAGAAAAATGCCTTGTTTCAATATCTGATTCATTATTCATCACGGACAATACCCAAAAGAGCCTGTATTGTAATGAAATGTGCTTACTGAATACCAAAGGGACAGCTCAACTTTATAAGGAGATGACTTTTCTCTAAGCTGCACTGTCACACAGCACTGCACTGCGCCTTTTTTGGATATAATTATAAGCAAAAAATGTTTTAATAAATGTAAGATTTTCTTGTTTGTTTTTTTTTTTTTAAGCTTGCTGGAAGCAGTGAGGGTTCAATGACCCAACGAAAAACTGTTTTGCTGGAGAATGGGTAAACTTATTTTTAAGTAAACAAAACAGTTAGAATAAGAGAAGTTGCCACTGAAAATAAATTTTATATGAAAGAAATGGTCATGGAAAGAATCATATAGTAGAGGTGTCTCAGGAAACCAAACGCAAGCACATAGGTTCTGGAACACTGTTGCAGGGCAAGGGAAAAGAGGCTTTGAACAGACATAGCAGAGGTTCCTGGATAAATATTTGTAGCATGACCCTAAAGGATAAAGTAGTGAAAGAAACTTCTAGGGATCCAGCTGACAGTGGAGAAATTAGGAATATTAAGCAAGGAGACTGCCACGTATTTCCAGAGTTCTGAAAGGCGGCAGGGGTTGAAATAGTTCTGTGCACCTCCTTTTAAAATAAACATGATTGCATGGAAGAAGCATCTGATTGCCTCATTTTCTCATCTGAACAAAACCAAATGCAGGTGACTGCTGACAGCCCCAGCCGAAGGTGCAACAATATATTCCATCAGGAGGCAAAACTGTCATGCAGACATGCCACAGTTTCTAACTTGAGATCATAAAATACTTTGGGAAGTTAATGAGCTGCACTCACATATAAATCCAACCAATGCTCAGCTGGCATAAAATAAAATACTGGCTATGTCACGGACCACAGTGCCATTAAGATTAATTTAGAGAACTCAGAATCTGTATCGTCTTGCTGAAATGGATCAGGGACAGAAAGTGAACATTTTAACAATTAATGTATAGCAAATGTAATTACAGACAACATTTCATAGCCATTACAGCCAACTAAGACCGCCACAATCCCACCACCTCATAGTCATTCAGCCTCAACTCTTCTGTTACGTCAGCACTCGATTTCATCTGGTCTCACAGTAAGCTGTTAACCAGATGAGTTGTCTAACTATGCCAACCAGGTTAGTAGTGTCCAGGCAGCCCAGCTTTCTTACCTGGCCACCCATCAGGTCAGTGCTAGAGCCAGCATGAGAAAGTGGAGAGAAGGGAGAACCATAACAGACTGGATGCTGATGAATTTGAGTTATTACAGAACTTCAGCCTAGGAGGAAAAACTTCACTATTGTGGGGAATCGAGTGTCTAAATTGTTGAGATACTCAGTGGTTAAAGCTCCTTCCAGTTCTTAGTAGATGATGAAAAATCAGCACAGCTTTAAGAAACAAAAGTTCTAAGATTTACATTATTTAACTAATACACATAAAAACTCTGTCTTACCACTGGTAGTGTGATACAGTGTGAGAATGGCTTACTCCTCCAGGAAAAATCCACTGTAGATTTCTCCCAGGGGTTAACATCAGTTTCCATTTCCTTTGGTTGGACTGGGATTGGGTTGATATTGAAAAGAATTCTCTTATTCAGAATATTTTTCACTGGGTATTTTATAGTCAAAGCATTCACACTGCACATCATTCATAAATAATATTTCACCTTTTCTTATATAAAAAACAGTTACATAAGTAAATAAGTTTTTTAAAAGTGCTAACAAATACTAACATTCAGCAGCTCTGCAGCATGACCAATTTCACCTGGCTAGAGACTGCTCTTTCACAAGCACACAGATATTAGAGTGATTCCATCTGAAATTATAATCCGCAACCATTGCAACTACTGATTTATATTTTGGCATTGTCTAGAGGCTGTCAACATGACAATGAGATTCCCTTGTGCTCAACTGGCTACATAAATAGAAGCAAGAGTTGACTGGTATTCTCAGATCTTTCTGTTTAAAAAGAGACAGGCAAAACATGGGGGAAAGGAAATCTTATTTTCTCCATTTTATAAATGAAGGATTTAAAAAGATAGGCTTAATACCAGTGTGAAAAGCTAAAAAAGAGATAGAAATATAACTTGAACTTCCTCACTACTCCAAACTAATAAATCATCTTTTCATCATAAATCATCAAATTACTATCCCTAAAACACTTTTTGGAAAACAGCACCTTCTCCATTACAAATTTTAAAAAAATATATATATCTATTTTCGGGTTCCTCAGTTACAGTGTTTTTTCAAAAAGCAGACCTAAACTATATCCCAAGCTGTAGAACTGTATCCTTGAAATTGCTCAACTTAGAAGACATCCTGAAGAAAACTGAAGTTCCCCGTGAAAACTGAAGTTCCTCACATTCACTGATGTCTGAAGTAACTGTCCCTTTCCCACATTAACATCATTTGTCAAGTGGCTACCATGCCGAGACTGTTCAGCTTTGTTTAAAGGAAAAGGCTATTTTATTATTCACTTTAAAATAATTACTTTGAAACATTTCAGCAAAGTGGTTCCTGACAAAATAGATACTGAGTAAAGTGCTGTACAGAGCATAACAAAACAAAACTGTGAGGAAACAGGCTGTACGTGACAATCCAAGAAAGATGACTGCAAGGGCATGTCCATACTTTCATTTACACATAAATTCAGTACAACCATAGTAGAAAACACAGTCTAGTAGATAGTCACTTCACTTTACTCATCATCTATTTGCAATGATCTTGATCAGTATTAGAAAAAAAAAATTTCAATCTGTGGCAATTAAAGAGAACAGATGACAAAATATAGTCCCAAGAAAAGCAAAGCAGAAAAGCATAGCTCATCTGTGAGCTCATATGCATTACTCAATTCATAGCTTATAACAGCAGTGATAAACAAAAGGAACACAGGAAAGTATCTTGTGAGCTACATGTAAACTTAATAGAAAAACTGTTTGCAAGGTAAACAGATTAGTACTGTAAGGTGCTCTGTTTTAAAGTACCTTTCAAACCGTTTTGGCACTGAGGAAACTCAGGATTTTGTAGACAAGTCTGCATTGTGCTGGATTGATCCCATGGTACTTTTTGAAAAAGTGTACCTAGCCCTTGGGAGAGAGAAAAACATGCACATGGGAAGTTTTGTGCTCTGTCTGGTATAAAATCCATAACAAAACAAAAAATGGGTTATATCAGTAAAAGCAGCAACCATATTAACAGTGAGAGTTCCTTCAGGCTTTGTTGGAGCAAAGAGGCAAACAATTCAGCCAGTAAAAACAAAATCCATAAACTATGAAATAGAGAAACAAGAAATCAAATTTTTTGTATGGACACACACTAAAATCCACTAAAAAAAAGACTTAATTAGAAGCTCTGTTTCTGACTCCCAACTAATATTTTACATGTTTTTAAACGCCCTCTAAAAACACAGAACAATATAAAAATAAAACAAAAAAGCTAAATGTGCTAATAGAATCCAAACATTTTTGCACAACTAGCCTCTGGCAAAACCATGGGCAGACTGAGCACTTCAGCCAAGGAAGCTAAACTAGGGAAGAGGCAGTCATCTATCAATAACATCTCCAACCCATGGCTGAAAGGATTCCAGTCACCTTCTGAGCACACCAATCACAGTGTAAAACATGAGAATTAGAAGGGGGGAAAAAAATCCAAATACAAATTACAGTAACAAATAGAGAAAGCAAAACAGAAGGGCTGAACCAATTAGAACATTATTCCTATCTCAGGACTCCTATCTGAGAAAGATCAAGACCACAACCAGGGATCAAGTGGTTAACCGCCTAACCAGCAGTCAGCAGAGACACAGATGAGAAGTGGTAGATCATGTATAAATGAAGAATATGAACTGGCAAACAGAGGGGGTTTGCACCTTAAGACAGAAGAAGCTGCAAAATTCAAGTATTCTGATATATACAAACTTAGACAAATGTGATAAAGACCGAGTCGTGCTGTTTTAAACCCACAGAACACACATTAATATAATATGTGAATCATTTAAATTGAAATAAAATACGATAAAGTGTTTAACTGCAGGCTTATTAATCAAATCCCTTCCAGTATATGAAATGCTTGGACATTTATGATTATGAAAAATTATTTTTGCAAATTTTATCATTCAAATCACATTTCTCATCTTAAAATGTCCATTATTCAAGGCATATTACCTATTAGGAAGATGTGAGGTAATCAGCAATGTCCTCTGCATGCCTATGGAAAACTCTGATTTACTAACACTTTCTGATCAGCCACAGCTCAACCACCACATCTGCTATGCATTTGGACAGGGTCCCATCAGCTGACCAGCTAAGATTCAACTAAGTCTGGGCAACTATCACACAGGTTCCCCAAAATAAAACAACTTTGTGAGAGCTGACCTCTTCCTTCATACTGATGTGCTGGCTAGCATTAGATTAAAATAGCTTGTTTAGAACAGGGTCATGGCTAAGGAAAAACAGGACTAAAACCTTTTTTTATGAAAACATCAAGACAATCTTTTCCCCGGGAAGCTAACTAGCACAAAGCAACAATGAGGTCCAACAGATCATGGGAAAATGGAAAGAAGAGATGTATTTCTGAAACCTGGTTTCCAGATTTTTAAATGCTGCAAGCACAGTGGTCATACCACAATCAAAACTGAACTCGCACGAAAGGTTTAAATGGTCTGTCAATTAGGGAAAGAGGAAGGCAAAAAATGGTTTTTTCCACAATCGTTTCTTCAGTTCCTAGCACAATAAAACAGACCGCATAGGTACGTTCTTTCGCTGACAGTGAAGCACATCACAGTTGTTTGAACAGTCCTTCCGCCTCTTTTCCTCACTGATGAAGAAAGCTATTCCCCTGCTTAGCTTTCAGTTGACATTCATGTCAATACAACAGCTTCATTAGTCTCTCTTTTTAACACCTTCTGAGAGTCTAAGAGAACATTCCCTCTCAGGAGACATACTCCAAGTGCACAGTGCAAATCTTTAAAATGGCAGGCTTTGTTTGCTCTCATCATATCTGTGCCCACAGAATAAACTGTGTCCACAACCAGAGGATCTGAAGATTAACAAACATTAAGAACAATTACTAGGGGCAATATCAACAGCGTATGGGCAGAAAGAGCACTTGTGCACTTTATCGAGTACTGACATGAAGAAATGAAAAGTATTTTGGAAGCTTCCATGGGATATAAACACTGGAAAGGATCAAGCAGGGACTTGAAGGAAGCTTTCTCTAGATTTAGTATACGGGAACAGGATCTCAAGTATCCTTTTTCCCCACAAGTTTCTGGTGCCTGACTATCATTGGCAGGAGAATGGAAGAGAAGGACAAATGTTCTGATCCTGTCCTGCATTTTGTGTACTCTAATTATTTCCAACAAAGGATCAGTGAGGAGTGGAACCCTGTGCTTGAAAATTTGACTTCTCTAAGAAGCAAACTGTCACTAATGCCATGGGGATGTGGGAAGATTATTAAAAAGAAAAGGGGACAGAAGGAGCTACACTGAGAAAGTATAAACTAGTAACAAGTTGAGAGTTTTCAGATCAGCCATTGAAGTGAAGGAAACTGCTACCAAAAGCTTCCAAGGAAAACATTTATATAAATATTACTGACTAATATTACACTACCAGTTTTGCCTGAAGCTCTCAAGCAGCTTGTTGCTACCGCCTCTGAAATATCTACTATACTTTTCCCATGAGAGTCTTCAAAGCTGCCGTTTCCTATTAGGCAGAGCAAAGGGGAAAAAAAAAAAAAAAAAAAACAACACAAAGCAATGAGGGAACAAGAAAAAAATCCCAGGGAGAAGCATTACTGCTGGATTCATGCTCACAGTGCTGATTGACTCCTTCTTAAACAAAAGGCCAGACCTTAAATGTTCTCTGTTTTAAAGACCAGTCAATCTCATTGTCAGCACCCCAAAGGATCAAGCCTACAACAGACAGCCTCCAGCTACTGTACTTCAGGGACTCCCAAACACTACTCAGCCAGCTGCTGTTCCCGAGTGCCTCGGTGCATTACACTTACAAAACCAAACAGACCTTGTGACTTTTACAATTGTGTTTGATCATTGCCAAAAAAAAAAAAAAAAGAGTTAGTAGTCACAGATTATGTTAAACAATTACCTGTTGTTCTTTCTAACAAAATGAAAGGGACTCATTACAAAAAAAATACCCAACCTAAACACAAGATAAGTGCAGGCCTGTAGGTGGTGAGCTTAGTCACAGAAAATGGTAAACTTCTGGAGGAGGCATATGGAGACATGAGCAACTTCAGCAACAGCCTAGACCATGCTTGTGAGGAGAGAGCTCCTCTAGGCAGAGGAGGCCGCATGGCACAGAGCAGCTAGCAGGCACACTGGCATCACTGCACACTACAGTTTAGCATCGCTCAGAGACACGTGTATAGCAGAGACAAAGCTGTGTCTGAGCTAATAAGCCTTGACTTGCAGCACAGTAAATGACCTGGGACACGATGCGCTGCTGACATTGCTATCCCACTCTCCGTTCCAGAGACAGCTAAATCAGTGCCCATTAAGGGATCGCCATGTTGTACTTGCACTGTACTCCACTGAGGATTACTCATCTCTCCCTAAAAAGAACAGATGCACTTCATCCATTTAACACCAACGTAGGAATGGGGTCAAATATGAGCTGTGAGATAGCTGCAAGTCAGCTGAACAGCCATCGTTCTCCACATTTTTCTCCATCATTTTCTGTATCAGGACACCATACCACAGACCCTTAAGCAGCAGCAAAGGTCGCTCCACTGGCTTTCTCTGACCCAAGTTTCACTGATGCTCCTCCACACTCTGCAAAGCACACTGGCATAAGAGACCAGGAGAAATTACTCGTCTATGATCACTGGTCTTTACTTTCTCATTACTGCTGAGATGGCTAAGGAGTTTTCAGACTCTTAAGCAATAGGTGTTCAGAAAGCTCTACAGTAGTACTCAGTGGAAAAAAGTAGTTTAATAGGTGGTGGTCTTTGAGCTCATAAAAACTGAAGAATCTTCATCACATGCTAGAAAGAGCAGGTATTCTGGAACAAACTGCAAATCCTAGGCCACTGAGGGCTCGAGAATTACAGAACTAGATCAAGTTACTAGGTCACTCACATAAGCAAGCAAATAAGCTCAGCAAGGAAAAGATATGACAGCACTTCACTCCCTTTCGGTCCTGCAGCTTGAAACAAAATCTGAGCCAAGAAAGCAAATACAAGATTAAGGGTTAGTCTACACTGAACACTGCAAGATTTGAAGAATTGATCTGTGATGTATTTACTACCACGTTACACAGGATGATCGCAACAGTACAATCTCTTCACTTAAGCAAATGGTGTCTCTACCCCTGACTCTAGTGGGTATACGTTACCTATCTCTGGTAGTTTATATACTGGTAGCTTTCCTAGTTGCACATTATACTGCATTCATATGGATGTATTTAAAGACCTAAAATCTACAGCAATCAATTTCAACACAAATATTTAGAAAATACAGGAACAGATGGAACAATATGACCCTGTGAACAATTCTCTCATTTAACTCCCATGATGAGAGAGCAACAATGAGCTCATTTTGTGGACACAAGAACAAGGCTTCCAACAGGTTTATACATTGTAATCTAAAAGAAAAAAAGAGATCTGGTTAAGAAGTTTCCTGTACACTTGTGGATTCTGGGATTCATTTACTAGAACAATGAAGCTGGAAAAGAACAACCCCAGAAAAACAAGTGTATTTTCAGCTTTACAAGGTGTTTGAAGGCCATTTGCAGTCATCTGTAAGCTATGATAAACAGCCCACATTATACTAGTATGAAACGCTATCCAGAACACTGAATTTTAACTGGGAGGGAAGGGATTACATTATTGCTATTATTATAATTATTATATTATTATAGTGCAAATAGGTACTGTGGAGACACACTATCCATGATTATAGTCTGTGATTCCAGTCAGCTATTGGAAAAGAAAATTTCAGCTTGCAAACAGTTTGCAGATGTTCAAGACTACATTCATTAAAAATACATTGTCAGATCCAATCAGGAACAAAATGCAAGTTTGCAAAAATCTTTCAAAGTTGTTGTGGATTCCTTTTTGTGTTTTGACTCCAGTATAGGCACATCCTAAAATGAATTATGTTTCCATTGTGCATTTCCCACAAACAGTGCAGCACTGTGCCAATGCATAATAATTTGAAACATTAATATCATTTGAAAATAACATAGAAAAGGTACTTATATTATTTCTTTTTATAAAAATGAAATTGGTAAGTTTGCAAAAATTATTTTTTATACCACTTCCAATTCCAGTGTAACTCAGTCATGTAAATAATACCAGTATAGCCTATAACCCTCTCTTGTAACTCTGCTTTCACCACCCAGAGGTTCAGCTGCCTGAAATGCCAAGGTTCAGCTCTGGTATTGCCTATCTGTGTAACTACTGAAGAAGAGCTATGAGAAAGCCTGAAGGCAGATAAACATGAAAGTTAGAGAGGTTATCAAGACAACATCATTGCTAGTTCAGGGATTCAAGAAAGAAATACTAACACAAAGGTATGACACTAGAGAGAGGTTAGCTGGCCCCACTGGAAATCATCGCTTCCAGTCATCACCATCACCAGTGCCACCAGAGCTAGTGGAAGACAGGAGCTCCACAACACTGAGGATCTATTTAAAGGAGCCACTCAGGACAATTCTTCCTCCCCAGCCAATGCTGGCCAGGCCAGCAATGGTGAGCACACTAACACTGAGCCTAGAAGCTCATTGACTCCCATGTATTTTTTTTGCGTGTTACCAAACAATTAATTGTTTTACACTTTTAAAGTGAGTGTATCCTGCTTAAAGGAACTTTTTATACTCAGCCCAAACAAATCAAAGCAGAGTTGTAACAGGCCTTACTTCAGCAACAACAAAATTCCATTACTGGCAAAGCCAATAAACAGACACTAAACATGTAAGTCACACTCACTCTTATGACTTCACAGAACAAGGACATCTATTTCCCCTGCAATCAATGTATTTTACTTAAAACATTGTCTGGGGTTAGCCATACTGGGCAATTGTGCATTGCCAAGCACTGATTTGATTTTCATTATACTGCACTGACGGCAAAGTCATTTATCTTTTTTCAGCTCCCAGTCTCCTTTTATCTTTTTCTTATGCTTCTGTATTTTTCCTCTATCCTGCAGTGTTGCTGAATGCTGATGAGCAGAAAATGGTACAAAAACACAGACTGTCTTTTTCAGATTAAAAGTTCAGCTTTGGAAGATCCAACTTTTTTCCATTTTGGAGTTCCCAAAGAAGCTGTATATTTGGCATTGTCCAGCAATACAAACATTGGTTAAATACTTCAGTAGCTATCCTTCTCTACATTAGACAGACTTTCAAACAATTACATGATGTTTCTTTCATGGTTCTAATGCGATCTCTGTTAAGAGAAGTTATCTTCCTGTCACTGCAGCCTTGGATGTTTTAACAAAACAATAAAGAGACTGATGCAAAAGCAGTTTTCCCACATATCAGAAACACAGTTTTTAACTTTTTTTCTTTTTTTGCATTCAACTTGTTACATTTGTAGATTTCCTGATATTTACAGAATGCTAGTAAACTGGAAATATAAAGAAAAAATAAAATCTTCCCAGTGTTCTAGCAGTTAGCCTTGAAGTGGGTTAGCATCTCATCAGGGATATGCAACAACTGACTTTTTCAATTCACCAGCTGAACTTGCCATTCTTAGTTTGCTAGTATTGAATCAAAATTGCCCTAGCCAAACCAAAACCAAAGCCAAAGCATTTAATGTCATGACAAATAATACATGCCTCTTGAAATAAAGCAGAATGATTAATTTCCTAAGATTTGTTCAAAAAACAAATGTAACAGAATTACAGTTAAAACACCACAGCTTGTGGTTAGAGTGATGCTTCAGGTCCTAAAGGTCTCTATGATGTACAAGTCTCTGTACAAGATGCTATCTGTCCCTAAATTTTCAGTCAATGGAGGTCTATTCAATGGAGTTAACAGAACCTAAAGAGCAATTCAGAATATTCCAGAACAGATGCACCTACATCAAATCAGCTGACACTGATTAAAACACACTCAAAGCATTGCAAATGTTGGTCAACTTCAGCATAGCAATTGCAATCACTCATGTTACTAGACTTCTCACACCACAGCAACCTGAACCATAATTATCTATGGCTTCTAGCAACAACCTTTATATTCTCTATTCACCTGCTTAGGCATTTATATTATCACATTTTCAATCCTTTTCAGCAAGACTTTTCAGTAAATTTTTCATTAAAAAAAAAAATTTTCATCACATTTTCCTGACACAAACCAGAACATACAACTGCCATTTCCTGTCTAGTCATGAACTCTTCTGCCACACCAGCAGAGACAAGCAATAAGAAATATGTCCAGAATTGACATGGACATAAATCAGAGAAGTGTGCAGTCTGTACAGAATTATTCAGAATACTCATATGTACAAAATGCTGCAGGGGAATCTCATGACACCGAGTGGCTGGCTGGTAAAACGGCAGATAAAATTCAACATCAGTAAGTGCAAAGAAAACACAAATAGGGGAAAATAACCAGAACTACATACACAGTAATAGAGTCTAAATTAGCTATAGCTCAGGGAAGAATTCTTAGAGTTGCTGTGGACAGCTCTCTGAAAATGCCAGTTCAGTGCTCAGCAGATATTCAATAGGCAAACACAATGTTACAACTGATTACGGAAAGAAGAAAAAACAAAACATTGTTATGCCATGGAACAAACTCAAGCATATAAACTTTGAGCACTGCAGGCAGTTGTGGCACCACCCCTCTCTTTCACTCAGTGTTTCAAAACAGGCACTGAGAAAGGTGAAAGGAATAAGAAAAGATGGGAAATGGATCCCATACAAGGAGAAATTAAGCACTTTTGAGTTCTGAAAAAGGACAGCTAAACCATCTATAAAATCAGGACTGGTACACAAGAAGCGAATGAAGAACAACCAGTCACTAGTCACAGCAAAAGAAGCAGGCAGCCAATGAAAATGTGAAGAAATGCATTCAAGTAAATGAGACACATAAGTAAAATACAGATCTTGTTGCCACTGATTTTCACAGAGAGCAAAGTGCAACAGCATTCAATACAGATAATGTACATTCACAGCGAGCAGGTCCTTTGGCGACTATTAAACCGGTGGCCTGTGTGTAACTCCAGGTCAGGGTCACTGATAACTGGAATCTAGGAGCTGAACAACTAACTCCACTGATCGTCTCCATATAGGAGAATGTAAAACATTTTCCTCTGTGGCTGTTCTTACAATAATCATGGGGGTTTTTTAAAGACTGAGGGGAAGGGGGGGAAATCAGTAGAATCTAACACATGACTTGAAAGCCAGCTCTTGCTGTGGGTCCCTTGTACAGTGCCTCTTCCTAGTGTGTAACAGAGGAGGTTTTTTCCCAACTATAGTTGGGAATAATTGATAATGGGTTCTTAATAATCAGGAAGGTGAGGTACGATAGAGAAACAGTAAAAACACCTCACCTCTCTGAAGGGCCTCACCTGTAATTCACACATATCAAGTACCTGTCATTAACTTCTTCACCTGAGTAATAATGAGAGCAGCCTGGATGTGAAAAAGTAACACCTTCACAAGTCAGAGCAGCAAAGTACTTTTTATAGACAGTTTTATATTGTTCTTACTCCACTTTTATGATGGCATATCACTAAAACAGAGAGTCAGGCATTTCCTTCTCCTCCCAAGTCAGATTCATGGACTATCTGCACATTGGGTAAGATGGTTCAGTCAAAGGGTTATTAAATTTTTTCATTAATCTCCCTTTGGATCATTGCAGTGAACAGGCTGTCTTTAGCCACAAATCACTGGATCTGATAGAAATCATAGAATGATAGAGGTTGGAAGGGAGCCCTGGAGATCTTTTGAGTCCAAACGCCCTGATGAAGCAGGATTACCTATGCGTGCAGACAAGGGGGGAGGGCGGACAACTCTGTTTAGCAGCAGTTCTCAGCTTCAGCTACACCGCATTACATACAATGCTAAACTGCAGTCTACAGTTCAGCAACATTATTTGAACTTGGTCTGCTGTATGAAAACACAGAAGTCCTTGGACCTGAAAGACACCGAGTCTCAAGTGACTAGATATCACAGAGCAGCCACTGAGGAAGAAAGAAAGGATATGAAAATCTGTGGTTAATGGTTGGTAGGCAGTGGGAAATTTGTCCAAGTACAGGTGACAGAGATCAAAAAATAAAGAAAAGCACTTCAACTTGTAAATGTTTATTAAACTGTTACATGAAAACACCCCAGCATCAGTAAATCTCTGCATTTGAGAGGAAACATCTTTCAGAGCAGATCACTTCTGCAGGGAAATCAGTTTTGCTCTTTTCTGGACTTCCTCATGTAGGTACTGCAAGGTATCACTGTACTGGTGAGTTCAATTAGGGAATAGACTGCATAATTAAATGTATTTAAACATACAAATGTATAAAACAGTACTCAGGATATTGCTTCTTAGCCATCATCCCCTGAATAATGGAACTATGAAAACAAGCAACTCTACGCTACCAGCTGCACTATGATTCACTGATCCTTTTTATCCTCATAATACTTCATGGTAGTATAATCATTCCTAGTCATGTGTGACTCATCAAAGTATTTTGTAGTAAAGACAAATGTTATAATATGCCCTATTGTAACCATGCAAATTACAAATCTTCATTTCCATACCTAAATTATGCTTTCGCTGAACTTTTTCTGCTGTTCAAGCAGCTCTCACATACAAGCTAGTTAAGCATTTCAAAGTTGTCTCATAGCAAGGAGTCCCAAGATTTCTGAGAGGTGGCCTTCTTCATCTCCTTTTGCTTTCTCAAGCCTCTTTATGCTTTTCACATCACTGTTTTGAAAAAGCTTGCGGTAGGTTCTTAATTCCAAGATACCACCATATCTCCCCTGTATGCCTCACGTTTTCTGTGGCCAGAAGTTAATGTAACTTGCCTTGGCAGACAAATTATACAATACTTCCAACAGTCTCCAAATGACTGGTCCTCTGCAGATCATCACAAGCCAAGCAATACAGAGACACATGTAAAAGTTTCAAACTTTCTTTTTCTGTACCAAGCTATCATACTCCTAGCGAATTCACCTGTCTGCTATCTTGGAGCCTATTAACTTTAATAAACTCATTGCTATCCTTGTCCACAACAGATGTAATATTTTTAAGTAAGAAACTTAATAGAGTCTACTCTATTTCTTAATCCTCTGCATATTAATATTTTTTCAAGTTATCAGGGTCAACAGGTGACTGCAATGTAATTTTGGAACTGCTCGTATTAATTGCCTAGATTTCCAGTTCAGACCAAATGGGCTTGGTTCAAGAATAAACATTAAACATCTCCAAGGAAAGTAAACTATAAGGTTTTTTTAAACCAAACACAAAAAGGAAACACCACTCCACATTTTGTGGGTAAAACAGAAGACTGCAATAAAGCATACTAAGAATCACAGCCCCATAGAGAATTCTAACTAAACCTCTCAAACTGGGGAAGGTCTCGGGTTCCAGAAGAAACCCCTGCTACTTACTCATTGAAATGAAACAAAAGGAATAAAGAAATACTATGCATTCCTTTAGCACTAGGAACTACAATAGAAAGAGTTTTTATATTCAAGCACAAAGGCAAACATACACCTTATATGCATCACAGATGAATACGCTCAGCGCAAGCAGATGGACAAATATTTGCATGAATACAACTTGAGCATGGGATAATAGGAGGCTTCCAAATAAGATCAGAATGCTACTACTACTATCTTTGCTTATCACAGAAAGGTGATACAGTGAAGTATTGCAGACTGAAATATATTAGATAATCCTTGTGTTCTACTCTAGAACTGCATAATTAACATGTTTTAAACATATGGAGTCGCTAAGGAATAAAAAAAAACCCCAGAGGTTAATGAAAATAAGAAAACCAAGTTTGGGCATCACTCCCTTTCCATCTGAATCCAGTTGGGAGAACTTCAGTAAAATGAGAATTATTCCTTTAGTCTGGGAGAAAAAAAGAAAAGCTTATGTCTTCTCTGACACAGTGGTAGCCAAGAATGTAAGTATTTATTTTATAAATGCATATGCACTCATAGATGTGACTTTAAAAGAAGCAGTATGTATTATCATTCATTGACATTCCCACATACAGATTTGGGCTTCTATCTGAATTACTCAAGTCAGACAAAAAAAAACTATTAAACTTTCTCACCAGGTATAAATCAGTCTCCCTTTTTTCCCATGGTATTTAAAGGGTAACAATGAACTTACTCCAAAACAGCATTATCTAATTTTAAACATATAGGAACACTTTTCAGTAAAACAAAACTCAGCAAGAGGTACCATTGTTCGACCATGGACTGTGACTTAATTAGCCAGAGGGCTGGAGAACTATAAGAAACACACATGTGGTATGTGAATAATTCCAAAGGTGTACGTCTTTCTTTGAAATTAATCCATAGGAATCCACTTCCCTTCTTCTTTTATCTTTATTAACTAAGATACTGCTTGCTGTCCTGAGGATACAAACTCTTAATTGAGGTTCCAAGCTGCTGTGACTACCAAACTGTCCACTGCTCTCAGGAAAAGGCATCTGAGAGGGAAGAATGTGTGGGTACACCAGAGACATCCCCAGTGAATGCTAATAACCACCTTGTGTTTCTAATCCCCTCCCCCACTGTAGTCATTTCAAATAAATAAAGCATTAAGTCTTCTCATTCTGTCCCACAGTGCTACACAGCTCCACTGCATGCTGTGAAACAAAGCACATTGCTAAATATTTTTCAGCATAATCCACTGTGGGATAACTTTTTTTTAATACACTTTAGGTCATTTACCCTTCAAAGAGAAACATAATCTGCTTTCAAATTATGCTGTTCCAAATAAGAAGATAACAGGCTCAGTTCTCATCTCTAGCTGCTCTTGCTATGTCTCAACAGCTAGCAGCAGCCAGAAAGCTGCCAGACAGGAGCAGCGGAGGATCTCAGAGGGGTACCGTTCAGTGGAACCAGGCCAAAATAGCTGGTTCTCTGCCACCTGTCCCCACCCCACTGCATGAGAGAAGTGCCAGGGGATAGGGCCATGTGCCGGGCTCAAGCAGTCAGGCAGTCACAGCGGCAATTACGAGATGGAGAAAACTCGAGAATGAGACCACTGTTTGCAAGGCGGTCGAGAGTCACCCTGGCTATTCCCATAGCTGCAGAATTTGCCCTGTGCAAACAACACCCTTGGAGAGGAGGACATGTGAAGCCAGTCTGTGCCAGGCTGGACCCTGGAAAAACACTTTACACTATGAAGCTATTCCATTCTGGCATCTGACTAAAAAACTCTTCAGCAAAGGTACCTGAAGTGTGAAAGCATCCCACAGGAAGAACGAAAGAGTCTTGTTAATCATACAGACACCTTCACAGAAAATCAAACAGACTAGGTCCTCTACTAATACAAATGAGAGTAACAACATTAACCATAGAGCCTTTACTCCAGGCAGTAAAAAATACTGAAACAAAGGCAAAAATAAGATGGCATTTTTGTAATTAAAAGAAAAAAAAAATGGGGGGAGGGAGGGAATCAGGTAAAGGCAAACATAAAAGGTGAATATTACAGACGGTTGATTGTCTGAAAAGGAGGGATTGGGCTGGCAATGCTTACAAATCTCTGAAATGAGTGGTTACTTTCCCACCACTGACTAGAAAAACTGGGAACAAGTACGCTAAATTTCTTGGTCCTGTATTAAAATATGATTAACACTTGCCTAAACCCTGGAGGAGAGACTGGTCTGTAAAGAAATAAAAGTACACACCACTCTCCTCCCTCACAAATACTGTATCTGTCACTCAACTAGATGTCAACTAAACCACCTGCCTCAGTAATCCATTTTCACTGCACGGAGCACAGTTACTATGGTAGGTATACAGGTTAACACTGTTTTGACAGACAGGTGTTCAGGCTGGTGCCAGAACGTGTTCGCCTTTGTGCTGTCCTGGGGTGAGATATTGCCTACAGATTATTTGGCACTTCATTTTTGCTCTTTAGCAAGAGTAGGACTCTTATGGAAGCATGTTAATAGACTCTTACTACTTCCTTGTATGTCAGAAAGCAGAATTCATGTTGATGCCAAGGACAGACACCTTAATGAATAAGTCAATGAAGTCAAATATGACAGCAGAACAGAAGAGGCATAAGGAGACATCAAAGAATGTAGTACAGAAAGCAGAGCACAGCTCAAGTGTTCAGCCTTCACTATGAGTTATATTGTCACAGTACATACTACTAAGCATATGCTCTTCAGCACATGAAAGGAGAAGAAAATGGAGAAATGGAGTCTCTCCTCTTCCATCTCCCTCCTTCCCTCGCTTCTAATGTGGGAAGTGGAACAGCAGGACTTTAACACTACTCTCTTGTGAGCAAATGGCAGAGAAGGAGTGGAAAGGACTAAAAGCCTCATGCCTTTCTTTCTCTTCATTAGCCAGAAGAGACCCCAGAAGAAACAGCTACAGGCTGAACTGCTCTTGAAAGTACAGAATTGCAATCAGAATGCTGTTCTGATAACCACCAGGCCAGGAATCACATGTGCTGCCTCTCTGCTCCCTATTATTGCAGGCAAGCCATAAACTTACAAATTAGCCACAAATTAAGAAATTCAATTGTGCTTTTCAACAGTTGCCTTGTTCCTGCATACAAAGTACACTGCTGCCACCAGATACTTACAGGTGATCCTCCTAGGCAAAACCAAAACAAAACAGTGTTCCCACAGTCAGGTCTTCCAACTCAATGTGATTTGCAGTGTGAATCTGGGACCTTATGTTACTAAAACAAATATCACATTTAAATACTGCACGTACTATAAGTGCTGATGGAGGGCATTTTTTAAAGGAGTAAGCACAATACACGTAGAGTGGTCTACTGCATTCGACTTGCAAATTCAACCAGAAATCAATAATTATGGATTGCAAGTTTGCAAATTATGGGTTTTTTAACAGATTCCCTGGCATATTCAGTTTAGCATGGATGCTGATCACATAGGGGTTTGTCTGGTTGTAGCATATTTTGTAGCTATAGCATTTAAAAATTAATAAACCAGAAGTCATTTTCAATATACAAACCTGAAACAGAATGAGTAAACAAATAATGATGTGGTGAGTCTGAAAAAGCTACGATTTCTTTGGATTACTAATTTATTATATTGCAGTTTCCCTCTTAACTAAATTCACGGTCATAAGCACCAAACTGAGTAAAAAGTACTTGTAGAACCAGCCTTTCTATTGTTACAGCAGAGAAAGTTTCATGCAAGCAAAAGAAAGCACAAACACACTTATCCATGTTCATATCTGTATGTGCTTTTCTAGCTTGATATAACTGTGTATCTCCCAACACACTTTTTGTAACATGTATTGTATTTTTAACTGCTTGATTAAAGCTTATTTGGGGAAGGCACAAGTGGGGCATTTATAATGAAGACCAAAAACAAATGGGTATCACCATATCACTATCAGAGAAGCATTCCAGGGCATATAAAGATTAAACATTAAAAGTCTGCATCACACCAGGCTTCAGAAATATGCCTAGTGCTTCCTGCATTAGCTGTTACCTGTTTATCAGATACACACGTGGCCTCCCAGTGGTAAGTGATGGGCTAACAAAAGTTACTTTTCAGGTACAGGTGGGCTTAGAAAGTAGAGTTCAACTCTGGAGCTGGGCTAAATTCAGGTTGCCAAGGAAGAAAACTTCATTTTCGTTTGAGGACTAATTCTACTTTTGATAGCTAAATCATTCTGCTTGTAACCAATCTGCTCACCCACAAAAAAAAATTATCAGGTGAATAATTGCTTCAATACTAATTAATAAATAATAACTGATGGAGAGACTTTCCTGGCAGTTAATAACCAGCAGCTGAAGAGAGGACCTAAGGCAGAGCCTCAGGCCCTTAACCCAGGTAGTCATTAACTGACAAAAAATGCCTGGTCTTGAGGTCATTACTGCTATTACATAAAAACATTAATACATTTTTCAAATAGAGAATAATTTTCCAGAAACTACAGGCTGAACTGCACAGTAAGCGCAGAGTTATTTTATAGAGTTTGGCATTTTTTCTAGCAACTAACAAATGATGGAACCCACTGGGGAAAAAGTTACTCTGAATAGTTGTTCAATCCAATTTTTTTTTTTTTTTTTTTTTTTTTTTTTAGCCTATTAAAGAAAGTCAGCAAGTCATCTCCTCAGACTGGTCACCACACTGCAGTTGAGGGAATACCCAGCCCAGCTCTCTCCAGCATCTCGTGGATTGCTAGAAGCACTATGCTACCTCCAGTCATCTTGTCTTAAGGGCAAGAATACAATGACAGTCCCTTGGTGCTGGACCTAAACTAACAGGAGCTGTTGGACATGCACTGCTTCTGAACTAAGTCAAGGGACTACTACTGCACAGATCCCATTTTTGAGACCACTATCTTTTTGTGTGATGCTGAGGCAAACTTAGTGAACCCCCCCTAACAAACACCTAGGAGAATTTAGTGCTGGGACATTTATGCAGGCTCTCTGCAAGCCAGAGAGCACTATGGGAACAGTTACTTTCTTATTTTCCTTTAGCCAGATTATTACAGCTCCTCCTCATTGGCCAGGATAGGACTTTACTGTAAAGTATTGAATTAAGATCTTTACTAACCAGGAATTTGTGATCTCTAATTACATCATGTAACAAAACAACAACAGTGCAATAAATTGCCTTAAAGTGCCTTACTGTGGTATGACTTCTCATAAGAACTTTCTCAGCCTCTATGTCTTTATCTGGATCACAACAAATTGCTCAGCACTGACAACTGTACAGTAATGTTTAATATAACATTAAGACATACTCAGTTGTAGAGGTCTCTTCAAAATGCACATGGATTCAGCCAGCCAGTGAAGGTCCTATCCCTAGTAGCTGACCAAGTTGTGGTCAGGCCCACACACTTGCCAGTCCCTTCAAGGTATGCTAGAACCATTTTGGTATAGGAGCAGGAGTAGCAAAAGTGAAACCATGCAAAATTCTTCCTTCAACACTGCCTTCCATGAGCATTCCTCCTCCCACTCACCCCCACCTAGACAGATAACCACTTCCTTTCACGGCTGCTCACTCCCATCTGCTCTGGCACTGCCTGTACTTGCTCTTCTGACCCTTGCGCCCACAGTTCCTCCTGACTCCACTCCTTTCCATGCACTTCCTTTTTTAATTTTTAGCAGATACTTCCCCTGACAGGAGCCAAACACGTCAAAGCTGCCAGTTGGCACTTTATTTCCATACCTATCTCCACACCTCATCCACAGTCAAAGAGAATGGTAGAGAATTAACCTCCCTGAATCGCCTCTTCCCAGCAATGCATTCATCTCCACTGATACACTGTGCTTTGTCCCTGAGCGCTCACTCCTTCCACTAACTGAAACGAGAAAGAACTAGCAAGAAAAAAAAAAAAAAGGAATTAACTTATACGAGACAGTGAGAAGGCATGCAGGATAGACTAAGTTTCCATGTCCACCTGACTAAGGAATGAAAAACAAAGGGTTGGAGAATAGAAGCACAGCTAAGCATGAAGCACAGTAAAAAATAAATCCAGACAGGTGAAAAATAAAGTAAGAATTGTAGGAAAAGGACTGGTGGATTGAAAGCACAGATGAAGACAACAATGAGGGAAAGAGACACAGAAATGATGTGATAGACATTACAACTTGGGCATCAATACTTTGCTTTTAATAATTACTGAAAAAAACAAACACATAAGAGGTATGATAAGGAAACATAACATAGGAGTCAAAGCAAGCAAGCAAGGATGTGAAGGTAAATGGAGTTTGCTGGATTATTGTACTGTGCAAAGATGAAAGGACAGAGATCCCATGATTTTCATCAACTACAGCTGCCACAACTGCTACAGCCATACAAAAGTCAGCTACATCCGCTCATAAGGACATCCCTCTACCTTCAGTACAGTGTTACCTCAGGCAGCTCTCTGGTAGAACTGTACTGCTTCCTAATCCACAGCAGCATATATGACTGCACCACAGTCCTTTCCACAGAAATCAAGCCCCTGCGCTGCAAAGGCAGTTGCAGTAATTTCCTGTAATCTCGGATGAATCCAAACAACAAATTATATATCTGTAATGCATATAAAAAGGCAACTCTGCTTTACATTACCTGCTCTGTAAGGAAATCTGATCAGATCCATGTGGACTAAAGAGCTATGCTAATGATTCACATCCACTGAGCTGTGCTCCTAGAAAAACACTGCTTGTCTTAATTGTCCTCTCCAAAATAATTTCAGTGTATCAAATATAGAACATCATCATGCCTGCAAAAATTATATAGGATCTATCAAAAATATTATTTGGATTGGCTACCTAAGCTTTCCAAAAGTCAGTTTCTATTTATAACTTGATTTGTATTTGAATCTCACACTTAGGTTAAAAATTTTGAGGTCAATGTCATTCTTTGAGAAAAACAGAAGAGCTAATACAACCATTTTTAGGAACAAATCTGCTTTTAATCTCACCGTTTCTCCTGTTCCTCAGGGAGTTTACCTACCCTTGACCATAGCACTTTCGTACTGGTCAGCTAGAAGAGAGGTGAGATTTTAATCATTAACATGCTGACATAATTTGAAGGGACAGAACCCTCCCCCCAAAATGTTTTGTGAATCAAAAACATGTTTATGTAAGTGTCAAAATAAAAGCAAAAGTATATGCAAGCTGAAGTCTTCGGATGTCTACTATGTCTACAAAATAAATACAAAATACATTGTATTAATTGAAGAAAAAAAAAAATACAAGAAATGCCCTATCAAGATTCTTCAATATGGAAGTTGTTAGTTTTCCTCAACATTCATTCATTTTCAGAAGCAAACTTAGGTTTATCATACATTTATGTTCATTGCCATGGATATGGGAGTAACTGTGTCTTTGTGGAAAAAGTAGCTTTGGAGGAAACCAAGAGTTTAAAATTGCACATGCCATGATTCGGACAATTTCAAATTCACCCAGTAGCGTCCGTGAACTCCCAGCATTACAACACAAAAGAGTCAGAAAGATGGGATTACCTCAGCAATTCACCTGAATGAACATAGCTCTAAAATGAAGCATTTGCTGCAAGTTCATACATTAAGATACTCTTTCAACAAAACTGCGCAACGATTAAAGATAATCAGACCATAAATGGACTGAAAAACAGCAATTTAACCAATAACTCAGTGTAAACTATTTTGGTGTTCCTGGGGATTAATATACCACTGTGATAAAGGCATTATAAAAAAACTAGAGCTAAAACTCCAGACTAACTGAATAATTTTATGGGATAAGAGACTATGTCAATCTACATAGGCTTTTGGCCTTCAAGTCTTCATGAAGATTATCTACTAATTTGCATAACTGTTGGCAAAGCAGTACCGTCAAACTGGTGGAATATACATATGTATGTCCTACATGCGCTGAATCAGACTCAAGTATAACTATCAGGCTCTAGTAGCCACTAATTCCTAACAAATTAATACTTCCTTAAAACTAAATCCTTCAGCAGGTGGAGTACATTACAATGAAAATTACTGACTCCTCCCTGGACAGAATTCTGTTTTGATACTGGTTGACAGGGAGTTAAGAAGTGGCCTGATACCTCACCCTGTTCTACTGCACCGGGTAACACTCCTCTTTATCAAGGAGTGTAGCAACAGGATGAGGGGTAACAGTTTCAAACTGAAAGAGGGTAGATTTAGATCAGATGTTACAAAGTTATTGTCTACTGTGAGGTGGTGAGACACTGGAACAGGTTGCCCAGAGAAGTTGTGGATGCCTCTCTGACCAACCTGATCCAGAAGGAGGTATCGCTGCCCATGGCACAGGGGTTAGAACTAGACAATATTTAAGCACCCTTCCAACCCAAACTATTCTCTGATTATTACAATGGCAAGAGGCAATCAATTCCTTGTCCCAAGATGCCCCTGTCCCTCTTATACAGAAAATTAATCTGTTGGTAGCAACACTAAGAACCAGGTATCCACTTCTCCATCCTTACTTCTTTGCATTGGCACTTTTTCTAAATTAACTCAACTCACCGAGCTGACAAACGAACAACCTAGCCAAAAAAACAACTCCACAAACCCAAAGGCTTTCAGCCATCACAGGTAACTGCTAGGACTACAAGCACAGCCTCAGCAATTCCCACATCCTTAAACTCACAGGGTAAAGACCTCAGAGAACCACTTCCTAGACATGCTTCCTCCTCCCTTTTCACAGGGCCAGATGGTAGTGTCATAGTCTGCTGCCCATGGTATGAAAGGGCTGTAGAGGAGTGAAACGCTCCCAGTGTCCTACCCAGCTGGTTCCAGTGACAAAAACAAGACATATTTCCTATCATTTCAGTATGGCCTAAATGAGGGATACCAAGGTAGAGGGTTGTCCTAGGTTCACCTTCCACCAGCTCAGTCCTGAATCTGTAGTAGGGCTCTGGCAGTCCCACAAAAAGCTAAATCAGAGAATTGATTTTAGTTGAAAACACAATTTATTTTTTCGGGTCAGTTTTCAGCCAGATCATAGGGTTATATAGAGCTGAAACCTGGCACAAGGAAGGCAAAGAATATCTTTGGCTCAGAGAAGATGGGATCAGCTCTCTCCACAGCAGCTCAATGCTTAAGCTAGCTAAAAGTGGTTATGGATATGTTTCCCGACTTGATCAACCATGGAAGGGAGAACTCCATTCCTTCTTCATGACCCCAAGCTACAGCACAAAGTCATAGAACACTTGCAGCAGCATAAGGGAAACACCCCCTCTGCTCTGGCACATATCTTAAACTGCTGTCCAGCCCTCTGCTTCCAGAACTAGCTCTGTTTTGATATTCACAGTAACAAAGAAGGAAGGGCTTCTCTGTACATTCACCTGAAAAATCAAGATGACAGCACTGTGAAATATTCTATTTAGCTGACAGCATTTCTCATGTATGTTTTGGCTTGTTATACAGTTCTGAGCTTGTTATTTGTAAACAAAACCAAAGCTGACATAAATAAAGGATTTTCTCTCTTTTTTTCATGCCATAACTCCTGGAACTTTGCAATATTTGTAAACAATAGCTCCAGAAAGTTAGTTCTTCCATCAGCTTGGACCTCCATAGGAAGCTGACAGGATGTAAAGTCCTGCTCACGAGCAAGAGAGCTAAAATAGAAATTACTTTATCAGCCTCCTGAGCTAGCACACAGCACACCAAGAGACATATCAGTACTGAAGGAAGGGGACTGGAAACCCTGCCAGTATTACTGCTTTCTTTTAATAGTCTCACAAGCACTGGTATTGAAAAGGCTACAGGAAAAACAAAAGAAAACTTTTCAAGAAAATCAAGTGAGGTGAAATGGCATATTTAAAAGCTTCACATTTCATCTGACAACCACACCTACTAATCTAACTAGTTACAAAAAGCACCAGAGAAACCAAGGATATTAGACAAACCTTCAGAAAAGGTCACAAACAATACACACTAACATTAAATAAACTGGCAAATTTTAGGAATACTGATCGAGAAAATACCTTAAGTACTTGATGTTATGAACCCTTACAAAAATTGAAAGTTCAAAATAGCAAAACGTATTTGATACAACATTAGAAATACTTACCCCTACTCCACTCTTGGTGACAGTTTCCCGGTATGTAAAATTGCACACTGCCCAAGCTAGGTAATACGTGGACATGAGAGGTGTCTGTGAAAAGTGGTCTGTAACCCATCCATCTTCTTCAAAAACTGAAGTTTCAACTGGCATGTTGGACAAAGATAAGTAAGCTGCTTGATGTCTGATACTGATTTTGAAAGTAGCCTTGTAGATGGGCTCATCAAAGCAAGGAAAGGCTTTTCTGGCATGAGTAGGAGAAAACTGCGTAACACCAAGAAACCTAGAAAAGAAATAAACAAAAAAAACCCAAACCAATTACTAACTACACACAGCACTTGACTCATGGACTTGCCAAATAAGATACTGATTGTAGTTTGGGGTTTGGGGTTTTGTTGTTTGTTGGGGGGGGTTGTTGGTTTTTGGGGTTTTTTTTGGGGGGTAACAAACAAACTGTATAAAATATACAGTGTTTGAACACTGCTGTATCACTTTCTTACTGCCTGTACTAAGATACAACTGATATTAAGTAATGGTCTACAAATTTCTCACAAATTTACAGACACCATATCAAACTTAAATAAATAATCCCTTGCCTCATACCAAACTTCAGGTTCTAGCATCAATTTTGTTCATCAATACATTAAAAAAAAAAAGGTAGCCAATATTGGTTATATAATGTACAACAAGTAAGCACAGTCCTCAGTTCTAACCTGGATTTAAACAGGGAGTTCAGTCTGTCCTGAGATACCAACTGAGCTCTTTGCCTTTCTTTGGACATGAGAACTTATGGTCACACAGTGCACTCAAGAGGGTTGTTGTTTTCCACTGCTGATTACTTCTATACTGGTTGGATGTAGGTCTGAGACACACTAATATACAGCACTGCTGTGACTGTGCAAGTCAAAAAAACTATTGTGTAAGCTTTGCAGTATTACAAATATAAGCAAATGACTAAACAAGCAGAGAGTAGTTCACCTTTCTTCTACACATGCCTTTCTTTTCTGGTGTAATTTATAGAAAACAAATTGACATTCTCAGTTAATGGGTCAAATTATGAAAAGAACTCTGAAGGAGGAAAAAGCATTTATTATGCCATTGTATAGAATGGGAAGGCTTTAATTTTACAATAAAATCTGTAGCCATTTCCTTTTGGAATTAAAGAGATTTTAATCCAGGCAGAGAATAGAAACCTTTATAGGTAGAGACTTGTATTTACACGCTTGGAGAAAACACAAGTGCAATAATGTCTTTGCAGAAACAAGAAGCTACATTTAAAAGACTGAATTATCAGGTTTGGTGAGAATATTTTCTGGAGGCACAAGGGATGAGAAAATTGCTACCTAACTGTAAAGGTAGCACACATGTAGGCTGAGTGATATTGATTCATGTCTCAGTTTCAAAGTTCATTATTGTAAATAAACATGCAATTTTAGATAACAGTTAAACATTTACCAGAATTTTAGAGGTTGACTAATCATCTGTTATTCCTCCAGAGGAAGCGGATGGATAGACAGATCTGATGTAACAAAAAATGGTGGCACCTATTATTTATCAGTCTATATAATAATCTCTCATGTCATGGGAGACAAAAAAGTAGGTAGTCCATAAGGAAAATAAAGCATCTAATTAACTTTTTCTAAAATTTCTTCAGTTTTATACATACTTTAGAGCATTATTTTATAAAAAACAACAAAGGGACAAACATTTTGACATGTTATCCTTTTCTTTTTATAGCGCCTCCATGCCTGATAGAACTAGATATATGTTTTCCAGTGAAATTATCACCACTTTCAAATAAGGCTAATTTTTTTAAATCTTGAAAACATTTTTTCCAACCACTCAAGCACTTATCATTGGTCTTTTGACTAAACTAAAAAGCCTTATTTGGCTATTAATTTTTGAAGGAAATAATCACACAGCATTTTTCTTTATAAAAGATGGATTATTAAAACCGTAATTCTGAATAAGGCTGTCAAATATAAGGTTAAAAGTTGGCTCCAGATATTCCAGTGTTAATCCAACAAAACTCTGTATTATCAGTGGATTTGCACTAGTGCAACAAAGCCAAATCAGCCAATTAAATGAAGCAAAGCAACTTAATTTATATGTAAAGTATTTCAAATGGACCTGATTCCACTTTCTTGGCATACTCTAAACAGCTATAGACATCAACAGAAGCTTCAAGTAAGCACAGAGAACTACTGGGGTGCTATTAATAAAGCAAGAAAGATGAACTTTCCTCTGCAATTAACAACTTTAACGAGCTCAGACACACATGCAAATGCATGCTTGGGGAATACTGTATATATTCTGGTACTCTCTAAATAAGGAAGCATTTCCCCCCCACCCACCCACTTCTTGAATATCCTTGCTTTTAACATTTGTTTTCAGCCATTGAAACAATCCCATCACTAGACTAACAGAACCTGATGAAATCTGCATCTTCTGTATTCTCACAGTTAGATATATCTGCATACACATAACTGGGTAAACACTGGGCAGTCAATATTTCATACTAAAAATACATCAACTACCAATAACAGTGACATTTATCACATGCACATTACTATCAAACATTGATTTGCTTGTTGTGCTATAAAGCAAAACAAACAAAAAGCTAAAAACTGCTTCCTAAAGACTAAACTCTTACCTTAAAATAAATAAATAAATAAATATAGTCTGTGTTTGTTTATTTTTTCTTGTGCTAGAAGGCAAAATCTCTATAGCATGCCAAAAGTGAAGAGCAAGCTGAAGATTTCATCCATCTCTCTACAAACCTCTCTGGGCACTGACATTTTTATCTCCAATTCCCAAAAATATCACCATAAAAAGTTGTACTTCTGGGAATGACAGCCTTGAAGCCTGTCTTCTCAGCATACCCATGGCAGTAATTTGCAGGGGGTTTAATTCCACCTCATCTGTTAAAGGAAGACGTGGTTCCTCAACAACCTGTCTATTTTGACATCAGTTATAAGATGGTAGAATATGACCGTTTGTTTTGTCTGTGTGATGTAATATTTTTTTCTTTTTCATTTATGCCAAAGTTTGATGTTCATTTAAATTCTACATGCATATTTTTTATAGTACTCTACCATAGCTCTGTATTAAATGTCTGTTGATTACTGCCAGTAATTCTGGCACATAATGCAAAGTAAGTTGGTAGCATATCACTTGCATTTTACATTTCAATTAAAGCAGTAAAGATTTTGGCAAAAAAAAATAAATACTTTTATGTGGCTATCAAAATTGCAGGCTCACTTATGACTTTCACCTGTGAAAAACCAAAGAAAAAGAACTAATTCTAAGAAAAAAAAATATTAAGTGAAGGCATTATACTATGTTAGTTAATCCTCACAGCTAGAGTTATTCACTCATGTACAACAGAAGTGAAAAATGATGGTTTAGACCTTTTTATAGCAACCACTACTCTAACAAGGTTGCTGTATTTTAATAGAATATAAAGATGTCAGAAAGCTAAATCCGTGCTGGAATATCAAGGTCCCTCAGAGCATGACAGATGCCTATCAGTTGATCATAGTGGAAGCTGTCCATGCTTAAGGACTACAAATGGTTATATGTGTTACATTAATAATGCGTTATTAATCAAAATGCAAATTGCTACACTGCAAAAGTACACTCTGAACAAAGAAGCTCCCCGATTTAGAATGTGTATTATTTACTTTGTACTATAGTGAGTTGTTAAGCCTATGACAGTTGAAAAACAGGACTTCTATTGAACACCTGAAACTGTAACCATGCATTGATTACGGTTTTAAAAACATTTTACTGAAAGAAATGTAAGCAAGCTGGTGAAAAGAAAAAAATGCCACTGATTTCAATATAACAATGCTACCTTTCATAAGGTAACGAACTGCCCAGTATGACTATATTCAAGGGTATTAAAAACATAGTAACTTGTATCTGAAAAGTTATACAAGGAGTACTGGAAACACATTTTACCATCACCTTCTATCCTGTATCTTAAGCCATCTTGATGATTCAAAAAGTTAATAGGCCTTTTGTTGTTTTTTAAATCATAACTGGGGCATCAGTATTGAAGTGTAGTACTGTAACTCTGGATAAATGTCACTGCCACACTTATTTGACGGTTCAATTATTCCTATACAAAGTCTAAATACACAAGAATAATAATTGCTTAAATAATTTCTTGGGTTTGTAAAGTGAATTATACCCCCTGCTGTTAACAGTATTTTGTTTTCTGATTTGCCCATTTCCATACAGGTCTGTAAGAACTCCTGATTACCCGTCGCTTGCTCCACCATGATAAAAGACATTTTATCTGCATCTTTTACTACAGCTGTGCTTTTTCAAATTTCCATTTTATTTAACTGTGACAATAACTCATACAAACTTAATTCCAATCCTTCTTGTGGTTCTAACACTGCGTTGTTTAAAATTGTCAGTAACCACAGTAATGAAAGTATGTTTTAATACAAATGCTGTTGATTTAATTGAGTTGGCAAGCATTCTTTTATTGCCTGACTTACTATTTTTTCCTAGTTCTTCCAACTATAAACTCTTTGCTGCACTTCACAGTATAAAACGGTAAGATTCAGGAAGAGAAAACCCATCACTGCATAGATGTTTCAAGAAAGGGCGGGTTAAAAAGCAACTAAAATGATAAACCGTGCCAGAGCTAACAAGAAGCCCACCACATCTTTCTTCTTTATTAAATGCCTGTTTGTGATTAAAAATCTAGGGGCGGAAGCCTCTGTAACTGCCTGAACAGTGGCCTCCACAGTGACACTGCCTACAAGGGCCTCGACAGGGACCTAATGGCTACAGGAACAAGAATAAATATAGATCAAGATCGACTCTTGTTCCGCATGAGAACAGTGAAAACTGGGCAGGTTTGCCCTATCACAAGGTGTAAATCTGCAGCGATTCAGTCACAGCAGGTGGCGTAAACGTATTCCTGTTATGTGAAATCACGTCCCAGCACTTTTTTCTTCAAATAATGAAACAAAAACAAAACAGCAGAATAGTTCTGCTCCCCTACACGCTGTTACTTGTAATCTGGCAAGGCTCTATCACAGGATGAGGTACGAGGACACACAGTAGCCGAACACAGAGAAAGTATTTATTAAATAGACCCGGAGTCTCCGTTTCGGGATCGCCCCGGAAAGGACAAGGCGGGCAGCGCTGCGCTTTACTCGGTCCACCCTTGGAAGTTTACTCGTTACCACTGTGTATTTCCAAGCCGCGCTGGGTCACCTCCTGACCCGCCAGCTACTGCCCGCAGCTTTCCCCGCTCGAGGCGGGGCGCGCAGGCAGAGCGCTCCGCTCACCTGACGGCGGCCCCAGCTAACCCCGGCCAGGCCTCCCGCACGGCCCCTGCCCGAAACCGCCCCGCAGCCCGGCCCGACCTAGACAGCTCCGCCCGCACCCGGCGGCGCTCGGCCTGCCGCCCTCACTCCTACACACACCTCCCCCAGCCTCGACAACCGCCTCCGACCGCCCTCCAGCCGATCTGCTGATCTCGGCCGGTGGCGCGGAGAGGGAAGGGCCGGCGGCCCCCAGGGAGGCTCTGCAGCTCCGCCTTCCCAGCGCCAGCCCTCAGGAGCGGCCGGACGGTGGAGACTCCCGGCGAGGCCGGCGGCTGCCGGAGGCGAGGCCTGACCCAGTCTGCACTCGCCCACCTGCCAGGGGTCCCGCCGCGGCGAGGGCCGCCCCTCAGCGCGCCGCTCCCCACCCCACAGCCCCACGCCCCGCGGTAGTCGCCCGGGTCCCGCGACCCCAGCGCGCCGCTGAAGCGCCAGTGCCGGGCGGCGCGGAGCCGGCGGCCTCCCCCGCCTGGCGGCGCCGCGGCCCGCCGGGTCCTAGCGCCGCCCCGCACGAAGTTCGGCGCGGGGGCCGCCAACTTCGGCCCGAGTTGAGTTGATGCGACGCGGGCACTCCGCTACCTTCTCTCGCCGTGGAGGACGTAGGAGCTACGGAAGAAGCCCAGCAGCTCGTTCTCGATGAGGGCGTTGTAGATGATCTTAAGATTGTAACTTCTCTGCACCTCCAGGCTGCGGTTAAGGACGACGACGAAGACCTGGGTCTGAGGGTAGAGGAAGGAGCGGGCCACGCGCACGCCGCCGGCCAGCTTGTCCTCGGCCACGCGGACCGCCTCGATGTGCATGCGGTGGGCGTGCAGCACGATATAGCGGCTGGCGTTGCGCACCTCCAGCTGCACGTTCACCTCCCCGCTGAAGGTGAAGTTCTCCATGAAGACGCTCAGCATCAGGTTGTAGTGCAGGGGCCGCAGGTGCCGCGGCAGCCGCGGCCGGGCCCAGGGTGGAGGCTCCCTCCGCCGCTGCCACTCTTCCTCCTCCTCTTCCTCCGCCGCCACCACTGCTTCTCCCCCCTGAGCCTCCTCCTCCGGCTGGACGGGGGTCTGCCCCGCGCTGGGCGACTGCCGGGCCGCCCCCGGGAGACTCCCGTTGCCACCAGCCCGCGGCGGGCCGGCGGCAGCGGCGCCGCACTCCTCGAAGCGGACGCTGAGCAGCACGGCGATCATGGTCACGGCCAGCAGCGCCAGGATAGAGACAGCGAAGACCAGCACCAAGCGCTTGTGCACGGCGATGTGCCGCTCCGTGGTGCGGGGTCTCGGCCCCGCCGCCTCGGCCCAGGGGCCCGGCGGCAGCCCCCGGCTGCCGTTCCGCAGGGCGGCCTCCTCCTCGATCATCATGGGGGTAACGGGCGGGCGCTTCTCCCGTTTCTCCTCCAGGGCCATCACGGCAGCGCCACCCCCGCCTCCCGTGGGGCCGCCGCCCCCCGAGGGGGCCCCGAAAGCATGGAAGGCTCCGAGGCAGGGGGGCCCCCGGCCCAGGAGTTACGAGCCGCCGCGCTGCCTCTCACTTCCCGCCGAGTCACATCACCCTGGCTGACGGTAGCCCCGCCGGGGAGCGAGCCCCCAGCGATGGGACGGGACTGGACGGGATCGGGCAGGAGCCGGCGGCGGCAGCCGCTCCCCTCTGTCCGGCCGCCGGGGCTGCGCAGGCAACTTCTCCGGCTTCTGCGGGGCACTTCAGTACATACAGCCGAGCGTACCTCGGCGCCAAGGAGGAGGGCTCTGCCGCCCCGGCCCCGCCGCTAGCGCCGCTGCCCGCAGGGAGCTCTCCTCCCCCTGCGCCCCGAACTGCCGGGGTCGGGCTCCGCGCCCGGCCCCGGCAGCGCCCGAGCCATGCGCGCCCCGCGCCGCCGCGCGGGTCGGGCCGCCCCCGCGGGGCTCACTCGGCACCGGGGGTGGTGGCGGCACCGGACAGCAGCGCTGGTCCGGGCCCGTCCTTCTCCTCCTCCTGGCAGGGATGGCTCCAGAGAGTCCCTCCTCGCAGCTCCTCTCTTATTTTGTCTTTTCTGTTTCCTGCAGGTACAGAACGGTCTCCCGGCTGGCTCGGGAAGAGGCGGCTATATATAGGCACCGGGGAGAGGCGAGGGAAGGGAAGAGATAGGAAGGGGGGAGAGGCGGGCAAGCCCCACCGCCCCTCGGCTTCAGCGGCTGCTCCGGCTGCTGGCGGTGACGGTGGCGCCCCGGGGGAGCGGGTGGGGGCGGGAGGCGGGGGCGGCTTTTCTCCGGTGTGTCACACGCGGTGGCTCCAGGGGAGGTCGCTGAGACGGCGGCGGGAGCCTCGGCTGGGGCGGGCGGAGGGCGAGAGCCGGCTTGCGCCGGGGACGGGGCGACTGCCCGGCTGCAAAGCCTCTGAACCGCAGGACTTCCCGGGATTATATGATTATATGCATATAAGCGTGCCCTCCACGTAAATATTGAACGCCGGTACTGTGTCATATTTATATAGATTTAATAAAGAGCCGCTGACTATGCGTTTGGGCGATAATAGCGCTGTCATACTAACGTGGAGAAAAACGTGGAGCCGAAAAAAAAAAGGGTAAATACTCTTACTTGAATCGATAGGATTAATATGCCAAGAAAAAAAGAAGAAAAAAAAAACCCAAACAAACAAACTCTATAAGTGCCTGGGACTTTAAGAAATCCACTTGCCGCTACTCCGCGGCCCCGGGACAGCCTTCTCCCTCCTGCCCATGCTAGACCCTGCTTCTCAGCTGGAGGCATTTAAGGATGTGTTAAATGCTACCAAGGGTAAAACACCCAACACGTGGCTTGAGTAGTCTTAGGAGTGAACCCCCGTCTGGAAAACGGAATTACTGAATATAAGCCCACTTCTTCCACCTGCCCCCAAACTTTTGCACAGACGTACTGCAGAAACATCTAATATACACAGTGAGGATCTAGATCAATGTCTGAAAGCATTTCCGTTCCCTTTATTTCGCTTGCATACTTCAAAAACTATCACTGTTCATTTTCTTTTTTGAAGCTCTTTAGCTCCAATCTTATAAACAGTTACAGATGTGTTTATCCACGGCATTCAGTCCTGTGGAATCTACAGGAGTATATGCTGTACAACAAGTTAAATGCATACATAAAAATTTACAGAATAAAGGCCTTATTTTCCATAGTGAAGAAAAAAAAAAAAAAAAGTCCTACACTTCTTTCATAAACAATGCAACTCTGCAGTTTCATGAAATGTGATATATTAGCTATTTTACTTCCTGAAGGAATGCCTGGTTTCTGTTTTCCCTGAATCTAGTACATCTAGAAATGTTATCTGACTTTGAATGCTGTTGCAGAATGTGAATTACCATTTACTGGCACTGAAACCAGTTTAAGGAATACCATTTTAAGTATAAGGACTCTTACCAGCTTCCTCATATATTTCTTCTATTTCTCTATATATTCCTACCTAAGGATTATATATAGGTCTGCTCTGCCTGGAAGGAACTGAGCCTTTGTTTTTATCTTGCAGCTCAGTCTAACAAAGGCTTGTAATCTTAACTATTCCTAATTATAGGTATGGTAATACACTGGCTAACTGTGTTTGTATATCCTAGGAAGACTAAGCTTTTCTCTGTAACTAGCATTCCTTTGTATTTAATGTGGCATTATTTGGCTGCCCACCTGTTAAAACTGGCCAAAGAACAGAAACACTTTATGATCTGAAAATAGCCTTCATTATTTGTTGACTGGAGTTTGAGGCAGAAAGGTAGAAAACTATTGCTAGGAAATCTGGAAAAAAAATAATACAAAAACCACACACCTGACACTGCAAAACAGCATCCAAAGCTACAGGTTTAAAATGTCAGACTCTGTATGTTTCATTAAACCCTTTAAAAGTGGGCACAAAAGAAGTGTCTGAGTGCTTTTAAGATTTTGTATGCAGGCTGTCAGTATCGGGCATTAGTAAACCAGGCAATGTTTTCCTCTATCACTTTCTTCAATAGTTTTAAAGTTGTGTTTGTTCCCATAAGCAGCATAGAGAAATACTCATGCAAAGATGTGCCTCAAGAGTAGAAGTAGCCTGGAATACAGTGGGACAATTTGAGTGTCATTTAGAAATAGTTTTTAATTTCTAGTCAGTTTTTAATTAAACACAGTTGAATCATTGCAAGTTTCACAGGTTAAGGTTTTTGTGAAGCCTTCTCAGAAAAGTGGTGAGTGCCAGACAGTTGGGCTAACCAGCTGTGCCACTTTTAAAGAGAGATATACAGCTGCATGTGACAGCACAGGAACATCATTCTGGCTTTCTCAATATCCGAGGGTTGAGATCTTCCAAAACAAGCTGAGGGAGTCAACCACACAACTCAGCTTTGACAATATTAGTCTATAAATTGAAGGGCCAGTATCGAAGAAGGTATCTAAAAGATTTAAGATGCATGCTAGTAGGAAGCCATGAAGCTAATTGCTTTTAAGTCAACTTAAAATAGCACAGTCAAAATACTGGAGAAAGGCACGAGCAACGGGACTTAAGGCTGTTCATATTCACCTCCAACTTTGGTCCCATTACTCAAGCAAAGCATCAAGAGGTTTGCAGCCCCCGTCTGCTCCTCCTTGGGTTTCTTGTCAGTCTGGAGACTTATGATAAGAAGGTGCTGCTGGGTAGTGTGTTAAATGGCTTGTGTGCCTCGACTCATCCATCATTCTAAAACTGTACGTTACTAGATTAACCTCTTCTTCGTATTAGTAATGATGGGTTTCTAAAATGTAGCTTGACCACATACAGGTCAAGGGAGGTATTAACTTACTAATTTGTTCTCAAATGCCACTCTCTGCAAGTATTTCTGTGCTCACATTGTTACATAACAGATATTTTGATGAGAAATCACAAAGGCATGGGGCTCCAAAGAAACAATTTCTGTACATTTGGGAAAAAAATCTTGTTTTTTTAATTTGTCCACAGTCATACATGTAGACATAGATTTTATGGGTATTGCCTTTGAAGCTTGCAACTCCTTTGGTCTTTCTGCAAAGACTGATAGAAAATACATCAGATTATGGATCATTTTTTCATCAAAATCCTGATAATGACTCCCAGTTGTTCAAAACTTCCCCTAGGCCATCAACATCTTGTATGCAATCTCATTTTATGAGCTTATAAGATAGCGTTTCAGTTACTCATACAAAATAAAAGAACATGTCTCACCTTAACTGAATTGCCATGGAAATGGCCCTCTCTAGACAAGTATCAGAAGAAACATGGATAAACTTCAGACAGCACAGTTTCCAGGTCTATACCAGCTTATACAGTGGCCAGAAAAGAGCTGACGAGGGACCTCCATAAAGCTGTGGTTTATGTTACATTAAAATTGCACACAAACACCTCTCAGTATTCACACTGATATTTTACAGTCTTGAAAGAAAAGCTCTAATGAGCAACCTTATTGTACATCATGCAGCTGGGTACAGTTCATCCAGACAGTGGATTGTCACATTACAGTTTTCCAAGGCCACCTAACTTTTTCTGCTTTTTAACCTGAGTGATCCGTCCTTCATTCATCTGGGTATATGAAAGGTTTACAGACAGACTTTATCATACTGACCCCACACACACAAAAAAAGACACGGTAAAGAGCTCAGAAAATGTCCTTCTGTGCAAAGCCCAGAAACAACTGGAATTTATACAGGGAAGAATTACAGGGGAAAAAGACCGCATCAGCCCATATCAGCCAGTTCTCCACTGACCCTTTCAGCCTCAGTCAGGCATTTCCGTCATCATAGTTGGATTCTCCTTGCATACCTCAAAGGCCAAGGTTACCCATACCTCTTAATCCCTTCTCTTTAAATGCTAAAATGGACACGACTTCATAGCCTACTAACATGCTGGCCAAAACACATCAATAAGGCAACCTCTCAGACTATTATTAACTATTCACTTCTCACAAACCCAGCTTCCACATGACAGATACTTACAAGACCAAGGTGGGGAATGACTGGGAGATGACTGTTTCCAAGCCAGAACAGGTTGCCAGAGGAGCAACGAAGAAATTAGCAGCACCTCATCTGTTGGCTTTGTAAGTTATGACTAACTCTTCAAAGAAGTGCCACTGCCTGACAGGGGACCGCTGTGTCCTCTTGAGGCTTGCAAATGGGCCAAAGGGAGTGGATTGTGACAGTGGTCCTACCTTTAACATTTTGGAGATTGGTTTTGTTTCATCATTTGTTGGTTTGGTTTTTTTTCAGAAGACATTTTCAGTAACGTGTCAAGTTTAACATATGGCACTGGGGAATACACCTTCTGTTTAGTTTAAAAATTGCTGCTAAGAAAAATGCTAAGGGAAAGACTTTCTAATTAAAAGCCGAAACAGCCAAAACACTGGACTGTAAAACAAGCTGACACACAGTGATTTGTGCTGGCTTAAACGTACCAAGAAAAGGAACTTTCCTTCCATTGTTCTCCTCTGCTCCTTCACCCTCATGTCACCTGTATAAATGACCTTCTTTGTTACTTCAGTCCAGTGACATTAAGCACTATTTATGTTTAGTTTGTAATAGGAGATGGTCAGATGACTAGACACAACTTTATCTTGGACAAGTTTTATTTTTCCTTTTATAAAGGAACGGACATAAGAGGGAAGGGCATGGTGCTGCACTACGCTATGAGTAAAGTCCTATGTAATGAGAAGCTGGAAGTTTGCCACAAAACAGACAAGCTCCCTAGTAATCTGGATTTTTCTCTCCTCCTCTCTCCTTTCTCTCTTATCATAACCTCATGCTTTTCAGTCAACTCTCAAGTTGGAAGGAACATCTGAGGAGGCATCAATGGAGTGAGTGTTGTACCATAAGGCCCCCAAGACCACCCACTGGCTACCCATTCATCTTGTGCTGTGGAATTTTCTTTCTTTTAATTTCAACTCTTTTAAAATGACTCATTACTACCCTACTAAATCGTAACAAATGTTTTACTCAAAAGCCAACATTTTCTATCTCAAGCTTTAGGATAAAAATACCTACTTTCATATGAAAATTAAATATTTAAAATTTCCAAATTATGTGTTTGAGATGTATTATTTTCCTCAAATGTTCTATTTTCATATTTATCTACATCTATTCAGCAACTCATTTTTCTTTTTATTCTTTCCATTTCTCTTTCCTCATTTCAGCATCAATATAAGAAGTAAAACACGCATCCTCATTCTCCCCTAGTGAGTTTTACTTAAAAGTATATTTCAATTTCTCTACAAAGTTGTTTTTTTTTTTTTTCTCAGTGTTTTTAAACACAGCTTCTTGATGGTGTTTTTTTCCAAGCATGAGCCATTTCAATTCCACAAGTTCAATAATGCCTTGTTGTTAGTAGTGGGATGCAGAGCATAGATATAATACTGTTTTTTCCTTTCACTGAATAATTACACTTAAAACTGTCTAATTGAAATCAATTAGTGGTAAGAAGCTACTCTCAGGGAGAGAAGGAGAATTTCTGGAAACTCCAGATTGTGTTAGGAACAGCATTTCCACACCTAGATTGTGTCTTATCTACTAGATCAGCACAGTTTTCACTGAAAAATACAAGGAACGTGGTAGTGAGCAAGGCAAGGGTTTATTTCAGTTAAAATTTATATTAAAACACATTTTTTAGAACACCTGTGGATATTTTTTTCATCCATTTAACTCTACAATACATGTTCAGACATCCGATAGTGGATGTGAATGCAGACAGAGTTTAGTGTGTTTTTTAAAGTATTATAAACACCCTGTGCTCTTTTGTTTCTTTCAATATCCCATTCCCCATTTCACGAGGAAAAATACAGAAGTTCCCTCATGGGTCTCCTGATTCAGCTAAGCTAGACAGTCCCTCCTTATGCAAGAGCACTTGTTATGCTTTACCATCACCTGCCTCAGGCCCATTTTTTTGGCCATTAGACACTATATGAGTATGTGAATGTGCTTAGTCATCTCCACCAATTGTACCCTCTTATAGACTCCCAGAGCAACTGCAGGATATATGCATTTATCTTCACCTTCCCAATCAAAATACGTTAGGGAGCTGTGACTTGTCAAATATCCTGGATATGTGTAAAATAGATGAGTTATGCAGAAATGTGGCCAAAATTTAACAGCTGAGGGAAATACAACCTGCAACAATCATTCAGGAAGCATGATCTGTAAAAACAATAGCAGACATCTACAAGCTGAATCTCAGTGAAATTCTTCAGTCAAAATTCTTATTGATTCCAAACTTTCTCCTCCATAAGGACTTCAAGGAAGAGCAGCATGTGTTTATGGTTGCTGGGTTTTTATAATTGATTCCAACAAAGCACTTTGGTACATGCTGAAACATGGCTTTCTTCAGGCTAGCCTTTAACATGGAGCAAGTGCCAAAGGGGAGTCCTGAACACGGAGGGATAAATTATGACAGGGAAGAGGAGTTCAGCTGAATGGTCAGGATCATTTACCTCAGTGCCTGCTGGCCAAAATTTGCCGTGGTCAAAATTTGCCTTGGTTTGCTTTTACTGAGATACCGAGGAATAGGTGCTTTTATTTCCTCACACAATGAATAATGCGAATCAATCGAATGAAGCTTTTGAATGTAGAATACCAGTTATTGACTTTTTTTTTTTTAAAGTAACTCAGCGATAAAACTATTCTCAATCCATCAGCAGCGCTTAAACTTTAAACAATGTTTAAAAGATATGAAAATATCCTCCCTACTAGTTCTAGATTCCGGTCTTTCAAGCCACACATGGGTCATTCTTATTTCCAGGGTGGTTGCAAATTTGCAGTTTCATTAAGGATCAAAATGTATTACCAACACATCTGATCATTTGGTGGGTCCCAGAGCATACTACCAGGTTTTCTGTAATACTGCTCACTCACAGAAGAATATTTTAGAATCACTTTAAGGATTTTTTTTTTTTTTAATGCATTGATACTAGTTTGTCTCTGCAAGTAAACTCCTGCCCTCTATCGCCCTTAATAGTACTGACACCACGGGGACTCATGTTAGAAGAAATAAAACTATAGCTAGATTGGTTATAAAACTCTAGAAGTTACTCTGATGCAATTTATTTTATTGTTATGTGTTTCAGACCAGCATTCTACCAAGCAGTCATGGATGCTACTCTTCTGTTAGAAAAGTGTTAATGCAACCACTCACCTGTAACTGGAATCTCAAAAGGAGCTTCATGATCAAGAAGTTTTCAGTGAGAATTCACACTCATTATCAAAGTGACAAGATTTAACCCCTGTTGGTATAAAATTCCTGATCACAGAACCATATTATTTCAAATAATTTTTTTTTTTTTTTAAATAAGACCAGAGCACTCAAAAGCATAAATATTAAGCAATGAAAACATTCCAGTGGAAAACTTGTTCACATTGCAGATGATAAATAATTCTTTGTGCCATATCTCTTACCAACATGACTAATAACCGAAAAGAAGCTTTTAGCTTTTAGTTCATTTGAATTCCCTTATTCCTTAGAGAAGAAAATTAATTAACCACATTTTGATCACAGTTATTCTCCTTGCAATTCTGGAACTGTGATAAGTAGAAGACCTGTGTCTCATTCATTCTCCTTAAAACTTAACTTTTTATGTGGGATGGGGGCAATAAACAATCTTTGCTGTTATATAGCTTTAAGGCTTTTCACAAAACAAAATTTAACCGACAATAAAGCAGCATGCTCCTAATTAAAATAATATTGATTCAGCATATGGTATTTTGCCTTTGGTTTTCACTTTTTCTTAGGCAAGTTGTCACTTTTCTCTTTAGTGCCACCTTGTGGGTCATCCGGTTATAAAAGCACACAGATCTCTCCAGCTGCACTAAAAATAGACAGTATCTGGCCTTCAGAGCATCATGGGGAAGGGGGGAGATTGTGTTTTGGGGGGCTTAGGCCATCTTTTTTTTAATAAAAAACCAATAATGTACAGAGAAAATTTTTCCTATAGATTTATAATAGGTATGCAAGAAGACAGAACAATCTCTCCAGGATTGAAAGTAATAGGAATCTACAGGAAAAAAAAAATAAAAAAATCAATGCTCATTTACAGGATAATCATCAAACTTGTCTTGGAAAATGTAAGTGGCAAGCTCTGACTTGTGTGATTTTTGCCACAAGAAAAATGTTCCTGTATCTTAGTGTCATTAGTTTTGCAACAGCTTTCCATGAGAAGTCAAGCTAGATAATTGTAAACTCCCACTAATCCCACTTTCAGAAAAGATGAATGATCAGATCCAACATCATAGCATACTTGCTTTTGAAATTCACAATGGATTTGCACACCACAGCTGCAGATTCTGCAGATGATAAAGCAGAAACATTAAAAAATGTATGTAAAAACTTAAAATTGCCAGGGGACATAGGTACTGCAAAGAACATTCAGATCAAGACTTGGCTGTAGTGTGCTCACAATACATGCTCTCTAATACAGCACTAATAGCTCAGCTGTCCACTGACCTTACAGAACTGTACAAACACATCCTCATACATTACTGGGAGGAACTGTGGACAGTGGAATTATATTCAGTTGTCTTCCTGAAAGGAGCAGACAGAATGTTTCTGATGTTTCTGATTTTCACAGAGCCCTTTTTGTTACTTTTATTAACCCTTTTTGTTGCTAACAGCTTTGGGAGCTACTAGAAAGAAGTTCTGTACATTATAAGCCCCCAAACAAAACTTCTTCATTTTATTCTGCATACACATTAAATACATCAAACTACTTTAAGCTTACAAATTTTATTTTAAGCTAGCCAGCTCCTTTGCATTCTCTCTTACTAAATACAGACATAAAGGAAAATAAATCATCTCTTCAACTAAATCAAGTAGTCCTATATCAGGTAACCTTGCTGATAAAGAGAGGAGTAATTTTAAATGGCAGCCCTTGGGTTTTACTGAAATCAGATTTCATCCTTAAGACATATGATGAGAACAAGAGACAGGTAACATAAGACAGTGGAAAATGTAGTTTTCCATGATCAGATATAGCTATTATTTAGCAGGAAAGAGACTTAGGGAGCTGCACAGGAGCACATGTCACAGCAGGCACTGAAGTTCAGTGAGTTCAGTGAAGTTTCCCAAGGATGAAAAACCCAGTAAGCTCTCCTGCGTGCTACCAGCAAGTAGGTAGCAGTTTCTCTGAGTCTTAGTTAAGATCAAACACAGTAAGTTCAGCTCAAGCAAACAGAATAAAGTAGGGAGGATGGTCCAACAGACAGCTCACTAATATGGACTGCAAAAAACTCAGCAACTGACTTTGCAGTACAGCCACAGCCTTCTTCCATAACCCCTGTATTCTGTACCCCTTTGCTAGTTTTATCACTCCAAAGGATAGAAAAGCCTTTGAGGAAAAGAGCCACTAAAGACTGCATGGTGTTCAAATGCTGCACCCTATGGAAACACTGAGATAGCAATGGCTGGTATATCTGCTCACGTTCCAAAATTTGCTGTGAGCTGAACAGCCACCCACTGCAAAACACTGATGAGCAAATGTTTCTCTACTAAGAAGACAGAAGGGGGGAAAAGTAGTTGCAATAACATTGAGTGAGGAATGACACACAAGAAGTGAGTGAGGTTTCACCCTGTGCTCACATCTCAGCAGTTGCTCAGGATACAGCTACAGAGACAGCTGTCTCTGCGTGACTCCACCACGCATCAGTTGCTCTTATCACTCTTTCCTCACCTTTTCCCACCAAAACCTTCACACAGACCAGCCTGTGATCACTTACCAGATAATTCTACATATTTACCAGCACCAGAAGACATGCCCTGGCAATCTGCCTCTCTGAAAGCTGCACTTACTGGACTGAGGAATGGTCACATTTTTTTAAAAATGGGCTTTGAATTTCTGTTGGTTTGTTGTTTGTTTTTTTTTTACACTCTTGAAGTTCAAGTAGAGAGAATGAGTGCAATAGAATAAACCAAATACTCTAAAGAAAAAAGGAACAATACCTAGGACTGCAACCATTGTTGTACAGAATGTCCTTGCATTATCTTTTGGAAGTATTTAACAGAACTGAGTTCCATTTTCTCTGAGGGGAAATAGCCTCTGCTGCATCAGAAACAACATAGATACACCACAAGCTATGTTTCTGCCAGGCCTAGCCTCTTACAAAACACATCAAGCCTGATGTCTCTCAGCCCCAGTTCATCAGCAGTCCAACTATCTCACCAGCAGCTACACTCACCACTAGCCAGGTGCCATGAGTCACACAGTGACAGAGTCCAGATCCCAGTTTTGCAGGGATGTGACCATCTTGCCTGCCCCATTCATCAGACAGACTTTGACTCATGTACCTCCCTTCCCAAGGAAGCTGCTCAATTTGCTTTTGAAAAGTTACATACATAAATAATTTCACATGGTTTTGTTTGAAATGCAAGCTCTCTATACACTATATACATATGCAGATGAAAAATTTAATTTTCCTAGACTGCAGGATGGAGAAGACTAGCAGTGTCACCTTGCTTCAGTAAACACCAGAGCCTTGTCTTTGCAGTATTTTTAGTTACACTGAATAGGAAGTACCTGAATATATATATAACATAGCATCACCTGGATAAACTGTGATCCAGCTGGGATGGAAAGGTTTAGCTGCATTAAACACTGTGCTGTTCAGACTGATCCAAAGTGTTTTTCAGCAAGATCATCTGTGTGAGACTAAATGCCGCGCAGTACTGCCATTAGAGGTAGCCTCAGGGTTTCTGCACAGTACCAAGCTGTACTGCACAGCTGAATCCCACCAAGGCAGCAGAAGGCTGCTCTGAGCAGCAGAAGCCTGTTGCAGATGCTTGCAATGAAGTCAAGCATCCTCATCCCATACTACCCTATCCAACCATAAGAGAGCCAGTCCCCACAGATAACAAATAGCTCAAAGTCACACCCAGTAGATGCAAGGAGTTGCAAACTCAGCTATATGCCCCTACACTTACTTCAGGCACTCTAGCCCAGCCCATTCAGGTGGGAGCAGGGATGTCCAGAGATGTTTTTTCCTGCCAACTCTAGAACAAACCATAGCAGATTGTCCTTCCCTATCTCCCTCTCTTTCTTTGCAGCTTTCTAGCTCCCTGTTTGGTAGTTTTCCACTTCACATTGCTTTTTCCACCACTTCTGTCAGGCTATGTCTCTGAAGCCTCTACAGGGCAGCCTTCAAACTCACCACTTGCTGCCCCATGATCCCCAAACAGCCATGTCTTACAGCTGCTGATTCAAAGCCACAGCTTTATCTCAGCTTGGGGAGGTAATTAAGCCTTTCATTAACCCTTCCCTAAGCTGTGGGCAGGCACTGTGTACTCACCCCATCCCAATAACTGAGGGCAGTAGTAGCATCTGTAGGTTATCATCCTTCATATGGACCAGCACTAAGGAGCCCAGGTACCAATGGGATTTACAAACACATCATTACCAACAGAAGGAAGGTTAAATCTAGGTGAGGTTTTGGAATGAGTGTGCTCTCCTTACGAGTACCTTTTTGTCCTCCCCTCCTCCCCAAAGCTCATGCTTCTTGCTTCAACCACTTCATCTTGGTTTAACTCCCTTGTCAATCCCCAGACAACTCACCTCAGTTTTAGACTCCAATCCTCAGGCTCCTCATCACAGCATCAATCTCTTGGGAGACCGTGGTGTTGAAAATCATGACGTGACATTTACAAATAAGATTTTTATGTGAGATTTCCAATAACGTCTCAGATCTCACTACGAGGGCTTAACAGACTTTGTACAGCTAAAATATAGCAAAGCAATTTTTTTTCCTGTAGTTTGGTTTTCAAAATGCATCAGAGCACAGTTTAAATATAAACAGAAAACACTGCTCAGTTGTAAAGCCTCTCAGAATTAACTTTCTCAAAAAATATTTTTAAGGCTGACAAATCATGTGCAAGGTCTTTTCCCAAAGGATAATTTTTCTTGGATTCATTTAGCAGTTGAAGGTTGTGTCATATGTCACTGGAAAGGTAATTTTTCCTAGTTTATGAAAAATGCCTTGAATTTGACTTTGCTGTCACGGGGGAATAATGATATCTATACAGGTAATGAACAGGCACACAGAGATTGTTGTTGGTAGCTTTGCAAGAAGTATATAATTTTATAGAGTATGATAGGAAGTAACAGGGTGAATTAATATCAAATACGCAATTTATTTCTATAGTGTCTACCTGACTCAGGTTTCCAGCATTTTTAATATTCTTTTAAATATTAATAGTTAAAGCATAATAAACACAAGATCATTTTAGAGGAGCTAATGTACAGCTCTGTAAATTCAAGTAAGCAATGGCTATTAATGTCCTCTTTTGTCTTCCAGACAGAAAATCAAAGCTATTTAAATTAAAGGATGCGCATAAAATCAATGTATGTTGATAAGGTGTGCACATTAACGATAATGTTTGCAAACATTCTTTGTAACTTGTGTATATAATCTTCTTGTTCTGGATAGATGGCCACATTAGCTGGCATCGTCAAGAGCTCCTTAAATTAATTTTTTACTCTGTTTTCTTTTTATTATTTTTTTTATTATTATTTTTTAAGCCTGTGCAATAGAAGTCTAGGGTAGGGTATAGCGGCGCAGGTGTTACAGTGGCACAAATGCATATACCCATAGATCCTGTTTGGCCCAGGCTGAGGCTGGTAGCTGTGGAAGCCTCCTGGTTTGTGGTGCTGCGTCCAGATTTGGGCACAAGCAGGCTCCGCAGCTGGGGCCAGCCAGCCTTGGCCCCACTGCTGGGCAGCAGCCACTGACAGCTCCTGCCTCCCATCCACCCAGGGGCTGCTTCCCAGTGTGGTGGTCCAGGGGGGTCAGTCACAGCTATGGGCATGACCTTCAAATGGCTGGATCATAGGGCAGCAAGCCAGGCCCCCACAGCTTTGCTGGAGACAAGCTGGTTACCATTCATGTGGTGTGCAAGTCTCATGGCAAAAGCACCAGAGACTTCACTTCCCAAGCTGGTTTGTGTCCACAGCGAGGGGAGCTGAGCATAGGTTACTGGCTGGCTGGAAAAAAGGCAAACAAGAGCATATACATAGACTGAGACTATGATCAGATGTGCAAAGTGTGCTTATAAGCTTTAGCCTAGGAAATTATTAGTTCAGCCTGAGAAGAGAAGGCTCTGGAGCTTATAACAGACATTCAGTACTTAAAGAGGGCCTGCAGGAAAGATGGGGAGGGACTCTTTATCAGGGATTGTAGTGATAGGACAAGGGGTAATGTCTTTAAACTGAAAGAGGGGAGATTTAGCTGAGATATTAGGAAGAAATTCTTTACTGTGAGTGTGGTGACACAATGAATCTAGTTGCCCAGAGAAATCATGGATGCCCCATCCCTGAAATGTTCAAGGCCAGGTTGGATGGGTCTTTGAACAACCTGATGTAGTGGAAGGTGTGTCTGCACATGGCAGGGATGTTGGACTAGATGATCTTTATGGCCCTTTCCAACCAAAGTATTCTATGATTCTTTGATTATCAAAACCATATGTGATATACTGAATGCACAGCTTTGGCTCATGACAGCTGCACTAGAGATTTAACAATCTTAAAATAAGGAAGAATAAACATTTTTTGTTATCTGTCCATTCAGCATGTCCACACTTGCACCTACATTGTCTAGTTAAAATCAGTTAAAGAATTATCCATGTAACCACTATTCATTTCACATGGTCTAGCTAAACCTTGTAGCTGGCTCCATAAGCCTCAGCCTTAACATTTATCATATTTAGCTGTCATCTATCCAGGTGTAAAATTCCCCACACACCAACTTGAAACTAGTTTAGAGGCCAGAGACTTCCAATGCAGAACACTTGTCCCTATGGCCCCTGCTATCAAAAATAGCCTGGAAGGAATTCAAATGGAGTGAAATGGCCTTTTGCCCACTACTAAGTCATTGAATCAGAAGGAATCTTAAATATCTTGGGAAACCACCTTGACAGCATCAAAACAGAGGATGTACGAGGCATTGCCACTCAATCCAAGGAGCTTTGTTGGCTTCAGGGAATGGCACTGCAGGATGAAATTACTGGGGGTGTACACAGAAAGGCAGCAGGACTGCGGTAGCTCCCCAGAGCAGGAATTTCCCAGCAGGTTTGTGGGAGAGCTCCAGCCCAAACATGTAGAAACTAAACACATCTGATATAACATTATTTACATGAAAAACCTGGTTTTTTAGTTTCTGCATGGGCTGAAGCCCTTTCACTACAAAGGAAATTTTTCCCAAATAAAAACTCCTGAAAAGCTTTTTTTCATATGAATAATTCCACCTTAAGAAACCCATGAAAGGTCTATTGATCCATGATTCAAAGTTGGCAATCAGAACACAAAATATATATATTTTTGGTGAGATATGCAGGAACAAAGACCTGTGTTCCATCGTCATCACTAATACTTAAGAATTTTATTTCTGGAATAACCAGGAATGTTCTGTTGTTTCCCAAACTTGAGCCCAGACACATCAGCAAAATACTGGATCTCACTTGAAAAGAGACCATTTGACAGGAAAGTTAAATCAGCCTTTCTCTTCTTGGCAAGGTGCCTAATGAGGTACAGAAAAAAGGGATACACCTGTTTGGAAGCCAGCTGAGCCAAAAGGCTTTCTATAGAAATAGAAGGGGATGCTCAGTAAGAATGAGAACCTGAATCATTATTGTCAGGAGTTTGACTGAGTGCCAGGAACAGGGGTACAATGGAAAAGTCACAGACGCATGATCAATGCCACATCTAAAGCATACCACAGACTGTGGTTTATTTTATTGTTATCTTCTTGTATTGCCTCCCCAAATTGAAGATAAGTATAATAACCATCATCTAAAAGAGGATTTTACCCAGTGCCAAATATTGTAAATAATTTCTTGCCAATTATTTCTTGCTCAATAAAAATTAATTAAGGAAATTATGTAAAAAATATCTTCTCAGGCAGAATATGCTCAAAACAATGAAAACAAAACATCATTTTGGATGGATTCTGTTGACAGTAATCTTGTACACCACTGTTTCTAGCCCACATAAGACTTGTCACTTACAAAGTAGCCACTATATTAAGTTGCATATTTGTCCATCATGTACTAATATGCATTCCTATGGCAGATGAAAAGTTCAAAATCAGTTTGATTTTGCCAGTGGCTCCAAAATGAACAGTCATGCACAGAACTTCATATAATGACATTTAAAGTGTACACAGTTGCCCTCGTCTCACATACATATTAAATCTTTTATTTAAAAGGAAGTGAGTAGAAGTATGAACTATTTCATACACTTTTCTTAAGACTGCTGAGGGAAATAGTGGACAGTTTGAAGTGAAAACAAAATTATTATGTACCTTTCTTCACAAACAAGGAAATAGTTCATATTATGTGACACCATGAAGCTCTCTATGGGCAAAGCAAAATTGTTGTAATGATAATTGTGTTTAGAATTCAGTTACAATTTGTGTGTTTCTTACTCTGAGTAGAAAGTATAAATGGATATTTTGGGGGATGAGGGAGAAGAAGGGAGAATCAGACTGTGTCAGATTTAGTGTATATAGAGGATTTGATATAAAATAGTTCCAGTCTTGGTTAGTACTTCTTGGAGCTACTGTATACATGTATGTAATTTAATAATGCTAAAGAAAAATAGAGCAACCAAGTAGTATCATTCACTTTTCTCTTCATAGATTGAAGTATTTCCTCTCCTGTGCCTTTGTGTTTGGTCCTTCATACACTTTTTCTGAATATCTGAGTGGATTATCCATGTCCATTAATTTTCTCATTTTATTTGTCAAATATACTCTCCAATTTCCTTAACTTTTTAATAAGACTATGCGTGAAAATACAGCTCACTGGAAATTGCTTCTGGAGGATGCTGTAATAGATGCATGTCAGATATATTAAATGAAAAGAGCTTTGTTTATTTCTCCATGTAAACTGACACAATTAGGATACTATAAATTAGAATATAATTAATGTTCTGTGTCTCCTGAGGTCCTCCGAAGGAACTGAACGCTGTGTAACTCTTCACTTTCCCCTAAACACAGCATCTGCCATTTTTTTCTGAAGTAATCTATTGTATTTTGGCTATTGAAAAACATTTTACAGGACTAGTATTTTCCTCTCAACAGGGCTAAACTTTATAACCTTTGGTAATGGTCTTTTCTAAAGGGTAATTAATGTGTGATCAGCAACTGCTCCAGGGAAACTGGACAGTGCTTTTAAATGTATAACCAAATTGCATAAAATACCCTTTATCTTTGTGAGCAGATTTCTCATTGGTGCATATTTCATTAGCTGTCAGCACCCCAGACATGTCAGCAGGCTATCAGTTATGCTCTGGCACAGGCTATTTGAAGCCCTTAAGATGGACCACTTCTCAAGTGAGCTCTTTGTGAAATCCAAAATAATGACTATGCAACTCTTAGAGGTTTCAGTAGTAATGAGGCACAAAGTGGAAGAAACTGGGCTGAACCACCCTTGAGCGGTAGAAGAGACAAGTGACACTAAATAAAAACTCTTTCTGCATAGCTACTTGATCAAAAACTTTCTGGGTTGAAGGAGATATTTTTAAATTATTGTTGTCACGTTGCCCTGGGAATTAGTTCTGTAAGTTTGGTCTGATTGTAGGAAGGCAAGCGTTAATCATGCAGCTGAAGCCATTAAGCTACACAAGGAGTTCACCAGGCTCAGTTCTTATTCTGGTCAATGAGGAGTAAAGATCAACTGTCCTCAGCATGACTGACTCCCAGGTCATGTACTTGGAAAAGAGATGACTTCCTATGGAGCACAACCCTGCTCATTAATCTGGGCTACCAAAGCTTCACATACCTCTGAACGCACTGACAATGTATGAGGACTTACTCTTTGCTTTCCTTTTGTGACTTAAATCCACCAAGCTGGAAGAAAATTGATAGTAAATTTCTTTTACTTTTCAGAAAAAACCTCTGCATAATTATGTTGACAACCTTGAAAAATGATACATCAGTATTATAAACTGTTTCAGAAATCTGAGGGTTTGAGCCTATTCCAGTATTAGACTTTTACAACACCCACACTCACATACCCTTTTATCTACTTGATACAGTGGCTGCAAAGCAGTGCAGGAAGACAGAAACAACCGCTATCTACTTTGCCTACTCCTAATTGATTTTTTCCTTCTTTATTCTCTCTCTTTTTCAAATTACTCTTTTATGATTCTGGGATATGATAAGCCACTTTTACAACTTTAAACCATCTCACTACTTCTTTTTTTTTTTTTTCCCTTTGTAATATATGTTATATCTGTGATGCACAAGTAACTGTGCATCACAGAGCATTAGGCAGTTCACTGTTTTTTGTTACGTTAAAGAATGATAAACTTTTTCAATTTATTTTCAATGGAAGTTAGAAAATGACAGCTATATTTGGGTTTACTATGTAAAGTATATGATAATGGTTCTCCAACTGATTTATTTATTTCTGTTCTTTCCACACTGTGCTCATGTGGGTTGCAAAATATTAGTCTGGTTTATCTTGGAAGAACTATACTTGACTATAACAAGTCCTTTGCTTTTGAAAATTTCAAATATATAAATAAATAATGCTAGCATTTGTGGAGAATAAACATTTACAAAAGACTTAAATCTACACAGAGTTATCCTAACTGTCCCTTACAGATCTCTAAGAGTAAGAATACAGAGAAAGGGATTTTTACAAGGCTTCCAGGATTACAGAAAGGTTGCTCATCTTTCTTCAGATATGTAGACATGATTAAAAGGGCTAAACCAATACTTTTACGCTTAAAAATATTATTGATAATTTTCTCTGTAATTGCTTTTATTTCAATCAAAATTATCTAAAAGTAATTAAAGGAAAAATCTACAAAATCTGTAATACAACTCTATTAATAATGTATGGGTTGGCAGCAGAGGATGTGAGGAGCCTGAGGTGGGGCATTGCCATTACTTGTCAAAAACTCTTCATACACAATTATTTCTTTTTCTCATATGACAAGACCAAAAGTTATTGATGTTCTCTTCAACAACTCTTTCAGAAGAGGTGTTGACATCAAAGGAGATAAGAAAACTAGACTATGGTCAAAACCATAGATTTGCTGTGATACTGCTGTCAGCTTGGCAATGTCATCATCTCTGTGCTCATGGGATTCTGGCCTGGGTACCCAAAAAGGAATTTAAGTGCAGCCTACATGCTTAAACTCAAAACTGTAACACTAAAAGCTTCGCTGAAACAACTGTTTTCCCAAAGAAGATTCAGATCCGTATCTTCCAAAATAAATGGTAACATAACCCTCTCTCCTTGCTTATGGAGATGTGGCTTTCAATACCTCCAGTAAAGAGGAGGCTTGACCCTCTGTTTCCTTTAATCTTGTCTAGAGGTTTAACCCACCAGTCTGTAAAATACAGAGCAGACCTTTTGGTTTTAAGAAAAAATAATGATTGAAAGAGCCATGTGACATAAGACACACACCTTCTGGACCCCTCTGTTTTCCACAGTTCCTTATTAGCTAACTCCACATTCTGATTTATTTCTCATGAGGTCTTCTGTAGGCTCTGAGCTTTTATCCTGTTTATAGTAGAGTAGCCTGAGCATCCATCCCAAGCATTTCTGTACATAGATATTTGCAAAAAAGGGAGCTATTAACTGCTATGTACTAGTTTCATGACAATTTCAAGTCATATGATAATACCTTTTTCCTTACCTGTTTTCTACTTATCACTAAGTGGTTGCACATACATTTATGTCAATTCCTTAGCACTTAAATCAATTAAAATCTGATGAACAGTACTGATCCCAGTTTACTAGCGAAGTTTTCATTAGTCTTCCTCTCAGTCAGCTGACAATGTGGTTCGGTTTAAAAATGTGAACAAGGCTCTGTGCTCAGTACTAAATGTAAATAGCAGCCTGAACAACAAACTAATGCCTGGATATCTTAAACATTTATTTTTAGGCTTAAATGGAAATTATAGATAAACACGATCATTCTCAAATGTGGAACTAAAACACAGTGATTACTCTGTAACAGACATATAAACATCGTTCCTGGGATGTGATAACGTACAAAAAAGTATTTTATTGAAAGCAAGACATGATCTGAAAAACGTACCTGTCACTGAAGTATCATGCATCACTCCTTAAAGCATAGTTTCTAGCCTAAAAAGTAACTTTTCAGAACTTCTACTGTAAAGGCTCCACATTCAAATCTCACATGTTTACAACTCAGCTCAGATCTGCTGAAGTCCCAAAGAAAAGTTATCTTCTGCTAATGGGCAATCCTGAAAAGTGGATCTAGGAGCAGAAAGCTGGCTCCATGCATCCTACTTCACGCATCACCAGCAACAAGCACAGCACAACCTGAACTTGAGCAGTTTCCCTGCTGATGAAATAGAAACTGGAGAGAACCTGGCTCATGTTTCCACAGTCATGGTGGCTCTGCAGTGGTAACAGAAGGAAAAAGCAGCAAAAATATTTTAGTCAGGAATCATCATTTATGACTGAATACACAAGGAGAGAAGGTCAGTTAATTACATTATCTCCTTTGTTCAGAGTGAACATTCACAGTTGAGGAAAAGCATTTCAAGACTAGCTAGAGAATCTGCTAGAAATCCCAAAGCTATGCTGTGGGAGGCAGGACTGCCAAGAACAGGGATGGAGTAAAGGGGCTACATGAAAACATCTAATAGCTGTGGCTGGATGCCTCCAGGTCCTTTCCTCCTCAGCACTGGCTTACAGGGGCTTCCATCACTGGAGGTAGATACTCCTCTCCTGAAGTGTCAGCAAGTCACTTAGGGCAGCTGAGGCTTTGGATCCAGACCTGCCACAGGATCTGTGATGTGCTGAGTCTGGAAGGACTGACTGGCACAGCTGGTGCCCAGAAAGACACATTGGTAGTTGCTGAAAATTTTCCAGGATGCCATCATGTCTTTTGTTGTGCAAAAAGACCTGCCCATGAGAGGAAAGCAAACTCTACAGGTTTCAGTTTCCTCTGCTGTCATTTTCTTCTGTCTACAAACTGATTTAAACCAAGTGCGGATCTGAGCTAAACAAGAGCCCCAACAGTCTGATTCTCATAAATCTTTAAGGACACTTTGTACCACTCTGTCAGCTTAAAAGGGCCTTGTAGACTTGGTAAACTATTTTTGCATTCACTGTAATGCTTCTGGTATTACTTACATGGAGTACAGCAGCATTCATATAAATAAGAGTCAAGACCTAAAATACAGTCTTTAAAAATCTCTACAGAGAGAAAGCAAAAGTACTTAACAATTATCCCATCTCACAAGATAATCCCACAGCTATGCAATTACCTTACTGCTTACTATAAAAAAATGATACCATAGGTTTAGCAGTAATTAGTAAGTCAAAGAAAAAGTAAAGTATATTAGCATGAAGAGTCATTAGTATATGTATCTAGTGCAAAGCTTGAGTTTGGCTTCAACTTCAGGTCTCCTTTACATTCTCAAAACAGAGTTAGAAGGATTTCTGGGAGCATTTACAAGAGCTGACAATGCTGTTCTTCCTCCATGCCTCTGCAGACCTTGCAGAGGGAGGTAACCCTCCTGCTGCCCTTCCCCAGACTGGTGCCCACTCTGATCTGCCTCCCATGAGCAGCCCATTTCACCCACAGACCTCAGGCAGGAGCAGGGGACCATTAGCTTTGGCAGACTGACGATGACTGCCATGAGTACCTTGTAATGTGAACAAATCCCAGCACATAGAATGAAGAGACCAGGGAATTGGGGATCCAAATTCCAGTCATGTCCCTGGCCCAAATTAACCATAGAGACCACTACACAGATGTAATAATTGAAGAATAGGCTGCATAAATATAAAGGTGTGTGATTTTTCTATTTGTCATTTTAAAAGCCAGTGATGGTCACACAGTGAGGAAAATGCTGCATTTTATGAGTCATCATCCCCCTTTATGAGATGCATTTTGGACTGTATATCAGTGAATTTCAAGGAAAAGTATTTCAATAAGATTAATAAGCTGGTTTTGAATCTGGGAAGCACTGTATATAAGTGAGCTATTGTTATTGTTATTTATTATAAGGGAGATGCAAATCCTCTTTAAATTTTGACTAAATCCTTGTGATTTTTATGGTCACAACTTTGTCAAAAAGATTTTTATCTTCCTAGCAGCAATGTGCTCCCAAAGATGTCGAGCCTTAAATCAACAGCTGTTATACCTCAAGCAAGTTATGAATTTTCCTTGATTTACAGCAGTTAGGGTTTTTTAATTTTTCTTTTCAGGGACGGGGAGGGGGAGAGAAGCGTGTACTTTTGCAAACATGTAACATAAGGCCAAGAGTTCCTCAGAGGAAAACCACATCCACCCCTACTGAGGCTGTTAAATCCATGTTCAGGCACTCAGCAAATGACCTGGTTTTCATCACACAGAGGAGGCAGCAATTCCCACCAAACACGCCAGGAGCTGCTGTCGGAGCGTGCGCCCTTAGCAACATCGCTTATTTGCTTGTCTAGGTCTGGCTGTAGCAGGATCCTCTGTTTAGACACCAGCTAGGCTGTTTTTTGTTTGGTGTTGTCTGTTTGTAGCTATGTGTCTGTTTGCTTTAATTCCTGGTCCATCATACAGTGAGAGCTGTGCAAATCCCAAGGGAGCCTGAGTTAGTTAACAGAGTCCCTGAAGGGGAAAGGGAGCTCCCTCCCAGCTTCCCTGGTACACTTCTAATTATCCCACACGGTAAGAATTCCTAAGGGAATCCCTAAGGGGTGTTGTCAGCAGCATCTTTACACCCTCTGAACCTGATAGAGACAGCACGCACATGCAAGCCTAGGACAGATTACTTCGGGCTTGAATACAAACTGAATTAGGACCCTCCTTCTTTCAAATTCCCCTGAGTGTCAGCATAAGCAATACATTGACTGAAAACTGAGACCACTCGTGAATGAAAGTTATTCTCTCCAGCAGTGCTATTGAAAAAGCACCTGGAAGAAGCAGAGGATGAAATCTGTGATATTCATTCTTTAATTAAACACTTGGAGAGGAGTTCTGGGAAGTCCTGACCCTCCTGTAGCTGATGAGAGTGTTGCATATTTTCCATATGCATACATACAGCCTACACTTGTAATTCTGGCCCTTGACCAGGTAAGTTTGAAAACAGTGGCTTTTTACATTACCCACAGTGTGACCTTGTTTTCAAGGGAAGAAAGTGTGTATCACACATGTTCTTTTCTATCCTGGCTGGTATTCTGTATAACAAACATTTTTGGCCAGCAGTTCACTTTAAGGACATCAGTGGAGAATTCATCCAGATTATTGCTGTAACAGGTTTGCTCACTGGGAGGGCTACATCTGTTCTGAATGCCAGCCAATTCCACCATCTTTTCAGTGAGATATGTATTTTCTCCTTTTAGGACATTCAGTGTTTGGAGTATGTGCACAGTTCTGCTTTCCTCTGCCTGCTTTCACAACACATGGGTCCACCAGGAGGTCCAGCTCCCAGTAACAGAATTCTCTGCAGACCCATGGTCACCTCACTCCTGACTCAAAGCTCTGTCAACCCTAATAAGTCCCCTGCTCACAAATCAGTGCAAGTTACAGTTACCTATTTACATATTGGCAGGTTACGGCAACCATTGGTTTGGGTCATACATGGCCAATTTCTTCATATGGATGACAACTCACCAGACAGTGAAGCACAGTTATAGAGTAGGATAGAAGAGGAAAGCTTGCTAGTTTTAAATAAAAGTTTATGACTATGTAGATAACTAGCCATCCCTCACAGGAGTAAAGAAGATGGCCGTAAGAAATACAGGAGTCCCCGTAGATCCTACTTGCTTCTCCCACCCAACAGTACAAAATCCTTATCCACAGACATCTCCTCTACATATTCTTGAATTTAGCCCATAAACAGGACTCCAAAGCATACATACAATAAACATGGACTTCAAAATTGTGGTTCTTTACCTATTTTTCCTTCATACAGTACCACCGGCATTTCAGGATTATTTTTTTCCCAAAATATGCATCTTTTTGTTAAATCCTGCAGTAAACAATTTTTGTACCCCATGGCTGTCAAATATCTCATTAAAAACAAAAACAACAACAACAAAAAAACAGCCACCAACTTATATTTGAAATGTTGTATTTTCTTCTTAGGTCCAGTTTGTGTCTACAGCCATACTGAAAGATGTGAATATTTCTCTCTAACATGCATTTGTCTGAGAGGGTAATATTTTGCTCTGTTTGCTACTAAACATTGTGACAAAGTTATGCTGATGTTGCCTAGGAAATTGATGTTTAAACTGAAATTTAAAAACTGATTGTACATACATATCTTTATGATTCACAAGATCATGCCATGAAAGCCCCTGTATCTCAGCTAGTGTTCTGTTGAATCCACAGCTACCTTAAATTTGTAGACATTGCTATCCTTGCACAAGAATCACCTATTAAATTGGGGTGATTGGAGACTATATCTGGGCTTTACAGAGATTAACAAGACTTTAGTTCCTACTACTGAAAATGCTTCTGCAACATGCTGTGCTTTGGCAATGGAATAACAGATTGACAAGCACAAGAAATTGCCATGTCCTCTCAGATTTCATTGGACTTTTACAAGTAGATGAGCCCCCAGAAAGTTGCTGGGCACTGCTGTATTGGACCAGTTACTGTGAATACCAAGAGTGTTAATCAAGTAGTCTGCATATACTTGGCTATAGGAGCTCCAAGGGAATGAAGCTGCTCCAACGTATCTTAATAGATGGAATGTGCAGTTCCCATCCTGCAAACCCAGCTGTGCAGGACAGGGGGAGAGACAGGGAAGAACAGGGCCACTGCTTCATTTCTTCTCCATCCCCCTTACCCCATTCTAGCTCATGGTAGCTTAAGGAATGGGAACAGGTTTGGTAGAATTGAAACCTCACCTCTGAAGTTGAACTCATCTTACACTGTCAAATATTCTGTATTTAACAGCACAGTCATGCAGTGACTAGAAGGAAGGTTTGCTGTGCTGGATGAGCACGCATGACTAATTTATCTGTGAAGACAGCCTGCCTCACTGAATCCACCCTTGTCAGAGGTGTGCTGAATAAGTCCCTGTATCACCAGTGCACATCGCTCCTATTTGCTTGGTGCACACTTCTCAGTATGGACATTCAAGTGGAAGAATATAAGCAAGTATTCTTTCACAATAAAATATTTTTAAAATGTCTTTAAATTAATCTAAAAATACCTGTGCTGAATGTAAACAGCATCTACACATGATGTGTCATTATAGTAAAAATTTTTATTAGTATCTGCTGTGCTACAGAGGAGTCTTACGCTGAAGGAACCAGCTCTTTTCTCAAAAAGCTTGTGACTAGGGCCCAAATCAAGATGACCCTTGCATGTAATTCTCTCTGACTGGTTGCTTCTCATTTAGCCTGGGCTTGCAATTTGATTTCTTGCATTCACAGACATGGGCCTCAGAAGCCTGCTTAGAACACAACAATGTGAGTAGTCGCTCTCTTCCTGGTTACCCCTGACCTCCATCCTGAGCACCAATACTTGCTTTGAGCACCCAGGAACAGAAGAAGGAAGGAAGAGCAGGGAAGAGTCCTTGTGCTTCCCCTCTTTTTTCTGGGCCTCAGCAGGGATTGGGACAGCACATGGCATACAAGGAGTGGCTGACAGTGGGTTTATTCAATCGCAAGAAGAGACTGCTTAAGACGAGATTAATTTTCTTGTGGTCTTGAGCTACCTAATAGAAATGTACAGACAGGGACAGACTTTTCCCAATGACAGGAAGAGACACAGGCACAAGTTGCAACAGAGAAAATTCCAATTAGAAATTAGGAAAAAAAAAAAAAAATCAACCTGTAGGCAGTCAAACATTGGACCAGACTGACAGGAGAAGATATACCATCTTCATCAAAAGAGATACTCAGAATTTGACTGGACAGGATCATGAGCAATGATCCAGGGGACCTGCTTCAAGAAAGGGCTTGGACCAGATGACCTCCAGGAGTTCCTTCCTTACTCTGCCATTCTGCAGTTCCAGAGTTAGCAGTGATTTAGATGCAGCAAACAGCAGTATCGTACTGCCTTTCTCTTATTTCAATTCAGAAGTGAACCTAACTACCCTATTGCATTCTGACCTCCAAGAGCACTGAGGTAAGTGGTGATGTTGCATATGCTGGGGACCTTTAATGATTTATAGAAATTTCAAAATTTCTCACCTGGGTTTAACATCTGATGAAGATGCACCTCAGCAAGCACCCTGAGCTCATGCTGATAAAGTTTTTCATGCATTTGTTCTACAGCTATCTATCAAAAGACTTATGTGGTAATTTAATGCTTTATGGCAAGTGGCTGATAGTAAATGAAGCAATCAAAACCCACTGAATATTCTGCTAGGCAGTAACAGGGAAGAGTTACCAGGGTCTTGTGTGTCATTACCTCCCCCACTGATCCTTTGGGGGTTCTTTCTACCATTTCTGTCTCCATAGCACAAGCATTGTCCTCTTCCTCCTATTCACTCCATCAGATACCACTGCACTGTCACAGCACTTGACTGTAACAAAATTAGAAAAGCAACCTTGTTCCCATGAATGTCACAGTGCTAGCACAACCTTCTTCTGCAAAACGACTGACCTTACTTCCTATACTTGTGATCTTAAAGCCAGCAAAGCATGCAGAGACAAGTTATTGTCTCCTTTCAGTGACATACTGCTGAAACCAAAGACCAAGCATCTGTTTGTCATAGGAAATGTACCTATCCGTGATGAAATAAACAATTTATGCAATAAATTACATGGAGTATTGGGTGTGGTCCTGGTAGGGAAACAAAAATCTAGAAATCACATTGCCTTTGCAATTTCAAATCAAGCAGTAACAAATGAAAAAATATGCAAATATCACTTCAGTAAATTCATCCTTCTCCACTAAGATCTGTCGATCACAAGAACTATGTATATCATTGGACGATTAAATTTTGAATGCTAAGTACATTTTGTACTAATTGTGGTATTTTATTATTGTCATAAAGTGAAGGAAAACTGTCAATGTTCTCAATTACTAAGTACACAATAAATGCCTGAGAGATTGTTGCCATGAGTATTATCTGTCAAGCAAATATCAGTGCCTCAGTTATTGTTTTCTTTCAGCAAATATAGAATCAACTCACAAAGAGTGATGGTGGAAAAGTGCTGGCACTTTTATAGCCCTGTAATTCTGCCAGGGATTTATTTAGCCAAATACCCAGATGGTGTGAATCAACACAGCTTCATTGACTCCTTCAGAATTCACTCACTCCAAACCATTTGAAGACCTGGCCCATGTAAATCACCAGTAGGTCTTCCAGTCACACACCAGTGCAGGGGTGTCTGCTGCAGTTTAAGTATTCCAGCCCCTCTCAGGCATAGCCCAGATCTTCCTCCCTCTGATATCTCCCAGGCAGAACCAGCACTGAGAGAGACTCTCAGCATCCATGTGGGAAAAAAAAAATAAATAAATTCTTCATTTCTAGCCTAATTGCTTGAAGAGAAAAGCTCAGTATAAGAAATCTAAAAAAAAAAAAAACCAAAGTGACTAAAATGATCCTGCTGTTTGTGGGGGTATAAGTAAGAACATTGTCTCCTAATTTCTAAATTAAACCTCCTGGGTTTTTGGACATGACAATCCTGCTATTCTGCTTTAATCGGTTAAGATTTAAAGATGAAAAAAAAAATAGTGTGGCTTTCTTATTTTTCTGCAAGAAGCAACATGCACTTGGAACCATTTCCTTCTTCAGGATGTTTTTCCTCACACTTTGTCCCAGTTTTCTTCTTCAGAATTTCTCTTCTCTAGTGTCACTGTTTAGGGTCAGGGCAGTCCCCTTAGACCAATAACAGATGCTCTCTGTTAACCCCCCTCCTCCCCACAGGGGAAGAGAAAGGGAATAAGGGAGAGGGACTTAGTGATTAGAAAAGGAAACTAGAATAGCTTTCATCAAAATGAAAATAATAAAAATAAAAATGGAATATATACAAATATATACAAAACGAGTATCAAACCCAACCCCCCTGATGGCAATTACATCACCATCACCACTGATGCTGTGGAGCAGGCACCAGGGGAGTCCCAGACTGGGCCCAGCAGCAGACAGGAGCTGTGTTCAGGAGCTGGATTCTGGTACCAGATTCA
>JANIJG010003673.1:0-24590 GCA_024611175.1 Megaceryle torquata
TATGGAACTGTGTGACACAGCAATTTTTCTTCTCTAGAGATTAAATATTTACAAAGAAACATCAGTAATAATTGACTAGACTAAATATATATTTAAAGTATTTGAATAATTTAAATAGTTATTGAAGGTGAAAAGCCATAACTGGTTTATGGCATAGTGCTGACTTCCATTTTTCCCTTAAGTGAAATTTGTTCAACCTCTGAAATCCACATGTGAGTCACAAGTCAGTGGTTACTTGAGCATTCAACACTTTTCAGCATGCAAATGTATACAGCAAAATTCAGTACTTATTGAAAGCAGTGGGAAATCAGCAGGAATTTTGCCATTGCCTCCCAGGGCAACCAATTTTTAAAACACAAGTCTGAATAAAAGCTGTTCAGTATTTAAAGCATGAGCTTATCAACACATGGATAAACATCAGTGGAAATGAGACTAAAGCATTATTTTGGATGGATTGGCCCATAATTTCTTCTGTCACAGCTTTTTGAAGTCTGTTCAGACAAACTCCCATTGGCTTCAATGGCAGCTTTACATAAATAAGAACTTTCCTGATTATGTCCTCATTATTCATTTCAAATGCTCGACTTTCAGAACTAGAATTACTCAGGAAAATAAGTCCAACAGTTAATGAAGCAATTGAGTGGATGGTTGAAATGTTCTTTTGATGATTAAACTACTTTCTTCCCCCCCTTCAGATTCTGAGAACACTGCGACTACTGTCACAGCTCTGTTGGCCAGTCTGAACAGTTGCTGTAACCCGTGGATCTACATGTTCTTCAGTGGGCACCTCCTACAAGACTGCATACAGAGCTTCCCTTGCTGCCAAAAAATAAAGCAAACACTGAGTAAAGAAGATTCAAACAGCAACAGCAGGCGACAGACTTCTTTTACCAACAACAGAAGCCCAACTCAGAGCCTGAACACCTGGAGAGAGTCACCTCACTCCAAACTGACCAGCTTCATCCCCATTCCAACCTGAGACAGGCCCCAGAGCAGGCAAGGCTTGCAGCCCCATAACAGCGCTCGGGAAGGCTACGGCACAACACTTTATGCTGGTCAAAGGCACCAGGCATGGTAACGAGAAATGACTAAGACGGTTTTAAGACAAAATGTGCTGATAAGCTCAATAAGCTATTCTGAAGTGTGTACATTGGTTTCCAAAAGGTATTTAGGACTTGGGCAACTGATTGGGAAGGTGTGGCAACAATAAAGCAATTATTTTTCTAAACAGATATTATTTTGTTTGTTTGTTTGTTTGTTTCTAAAATACTAAGTGCTTGCTTTGCTTGTTGTTCAAAGCAAAAAAAAAAAATAATTGTGGGGTTGGCATGTGTTGAGGTAACTGCTCTCTAGTGTCAGTGACTAAAGCTTCTCATGATTGTCCAGTGAAGTCACACGGAAGGATTATATGAGCCAGAGCACAGAACACAAAAAGCAAAGAATTGGGAGAAAGTCCTGATCATCCAAATATGGATAGACAGGCTCTGAGTTACTGGGAATTTAATTTATTGTACTGCTTTATCTTTTAAGGGTCTAGCAATTCTCAGTTGAGGAATTGAACAGTCCTTGTGAAGGCAAATCCTTCATCACTGTCAGTGTCTGTAACTACATTGTGGAGTTTCAGTTTTAGGGTGAAATTTCCCCTTCATGTTGATGGAAGTTATGCAGCTTTTTTTTTTTTTTTTTTTTTGATGTTGTTGCACCTATCTTGATTTTTTAAAAAAAATCTATTGATAAATAAGTATGATAAGCTATGACTAGCTCAGCACTGTTACAAACACCAAGAAAACTCATTGTGATTACTATAACCGCTTACTTTATGGGCAAGAATAGCATCCTGCTTTTCACTAGGACAGCCAGGACCAAGCCGCATTTGTTTGTCAAGCAGATAGGCCCATAAATTTGGGAGATTGTGGCCATTTGGTAAGAGCCAAAGAATCAGTATATTACAAGACACAGATTTGAGAATCAAAATTACAAGTCTCCTGGGAACATAGGAAAATTGTCAGTGTTGGTTTTGGGTTTTCTTTGGCAGATCATGACATATATCTCCAAAATTGGCAGTAAACTACAATAAAAAGTCATCACAACATATTAACTAAATCTAAAGCATTCAAGGTCTGCTTGTGTTTACTACAAGGCACGCCAAGCCAAATTTAGTTCCTACAGCTTGTAAATAATACTGTTATGTGTTTCCATGGAGCATGTCTTTTACCTGGAGACTTGAAGCTCCTTGAGTATGTTTTGCTGTGGTTTTAAAGTCCTGAGGATCTCTTAGAAGTACCACTACCTGTCTGCTCCATTTTCCTGAGCTCTCTGGGTCCTGAAATCCAGGTATTCCCTTGGCACCACACAGGACTTCTGATTCAGGCCCAGCTGGCTTGCTAGAGCAGTGGGACGTGCACAGCTGCATAACCTGCACACTTATGTTTGCAAGGAGGAACCTCAGCAGCATGTTTATCTCTTTCCCACTAAAACTAGACAAACAAGATTGCTTTTCTAATTGTTTGAGAAGACAAAAAATTGGGGGTGCAACTGTGGCTTTCACTGAGGGTGGTGCTGGTGTTGTGCTTGTTGCAATGATGTTAGCAGAAATTAATAGAGCTAAATGTAAGATAAGATCATATTCAATCTGTTGACCACTCCAGAAGCTCTGGGACATATTACTGACATTTAGGGCAAAGAACAGGGAAGATTATAGCTAAAAAAAAACCCAAAAACAAAACAAAAAACCACCGAGATGTTTCCACTAAAGAAAATCATAGCTTTTATCTACATATTTCTTGTTATAATTTTCTGCTCTTTGGAAGAGTAATGTGTTCTAATGTTTTGTTGTCCAAAACACTAGAACCCAAAGGATAGCATGGTGGGATGGCTTATATTTAGCAGACTATCTTTTTGACCACCTTTTACTACACAGATGACACTACAGCTCTCTCTCACCAGTTCTGGGTTAGGGTTTGTGAACCTGAAGTTATATTTTAGACCAAAAAAATTCACACAGTGGCATTGGGGGTGTGCATTTGTACACATTACATGTACTGCATCTATTCTGCAAGTAGGTAACTTACAGCTTCTGAAATTGCAAATGTTTCAAGTTAAGTACACTATCCTTTGCCTAGTTTTCTATTTGTGTTATTACTTTCTTTGTACATAAAATATATATTAAAAAGCAATTAGCTGTACTCACAGAATTTTCATGTTTTCAGAATATTGAATATATTTTCTATTACATTTTATATTCAAACAGAGATGACAAGAAAACAGATGTAATATATTGTTGATTATAAAACTGAGTCATGACCAATATTTAAAAAAAGTAAACGGAATCAAAATTATAATTTTCAGTTTCTTTCAAATATGTTACAAAAGCTAGGCTTATACTTGGGGTTGTCAGCATAAATGTACCCTGTGAACGTTCTATGGTTTCTGTAATTAAATTGACAAAACTATTTATCAGTATTTGGATGCTAGGCGTTTTTTGTAAATAATGAGTCTTGTTTTTTCACATAATTGTAACACTGGAAGATATACTCCATATTTTTAATTGTGGAGATGCATTTGTTTTTTTAACATCTGCTTTGGGTTATCATGAGAACACATTCATGAAAACAAAAAGAAACAAGAAATTATTAAATCATTGCACATTTAAAACATGGAAACATGCTCTAATAAACCTGTATATTTGATGAGAAGTATTTTGTTTCTTTTGCTTGACTAGATTTTGAAGGGCCAGAAACGTATTTGTTGATATTCTATATGTACACACATGTAAAATGTCTTCATTAATTTTAATGAATTGTTTCCATTAAAATTCTAAGGAGTGAACAAAAGTAAATTTTTTTTTTCTGTTACACATACTGCTTGAATGACAAGGACAAAGAAGAAACATGGAGTACTGTGCCCAGCTCTGGAGCCCCCAATACAAGAGGGATGTGGACCTGTCGGAGCATGTCCAGAGGAGAGTCACAAAAATACGAGAAGGCTGGAGCACCTCTCGTCTGAAGACAGGCTGAGAGAGTTGGGGTTGTTCAGCCTGGAGAAGAGAAGGCTCCAGGGAACATTATAGCAACCTTCCATTACCTGAAAGATGTCTATAAGAAGGGAGGGTCTATTCACAAGGGTTTGTAGAGAAAGGACAAGGGGGAATGGCTTTAAGCTAGAAAAGGGTAGATTCAGGTTAGACATTAGGAAAAGGTTCTTTAATGTGAGTGTGATAGATCACTGGAATAGGTTGCCTAGGGAGGTGGTGGAGGCCCCACCCCTGGAGACATTCAAGGCCAGGCTTGATGAGGCTCTGAGCAGCCTGCCCTATTTAGAGATGTCCCTGCTTATTGCAGGGAGGTTGGACGAGATGGCCTTTAGAGGTCCCTCCCAACCCAATACATTCTATGATTCTATTCTATGATTCTATTAGTCGTCTTTCCACTATATGCTGATAGTATTGTTAAAACATGTAACGTAGCACTTACTCACATTCTAGAGACTTTATTTTGATATTTTTTGTTTTAATTTTGGGGAACAAAATATTTAGCATCTAATGTGAAACAAGAATGAATGGATTAGCCTATGATCTGCACTGGTGTTACTAGAATTGCAGCATTTTAAAGACACTTAGATGGTGGAAGTAGATCATATGAGAAGATACAGAAAATGGAAAGGATTTTTTCCTTTTAAATAAGAAATATGAGTTGTCAAAAAGCTTTTTTTCATTAATTTAATTCTAAATGGCAGATAGGTAAACATATTGTTGGCTCAGGAAAAAGGAGGTGAGGTTTCTTTCTGTATTACCACATCAAGACTAAAGTCTACAAGAAGACACGAGTTTATGTGTGCCCAAACCTGCAAAGACAAAGGTTTTGTCTGCAGCAAATCTTATGGCCAGTTCCAAATTGTCCAGATTGCAGAGTTGCTTGCTGTGCAGAGGAAACTCTTACAGAGTTGTCCTAGACTGAGTTCCCTACCTACAGAAAGGACTAATTAAATACAATGTCCTCTTCTAAAAAGTGTCTGCATGAGTTTCAGTTGTATTGTCCCTTCTGTAGAAGATGGGAAGAAGTCATGGAATCATAGAATTATTAAGGTTGGAAATGACCTTAAAGATCACCAAGTCCATCCAACCATTATCATGACCACTAAACCATGTCCTGAAGTGCCACATCTAGATGTTTTTTGAACACCTCCAGGGATGGTGATTCCACCCTTCAGTGGAAGTCCCTTTGGTACTTGAAAGACTGGGGAGGTAGAAATGAGTTAGTGTGAAGGAACACTAGTTTGGAATTTTAGTTACTGCTACAAGATTGCTTTCTGTGATTTTCTTTAGGAATGGGCTTTACTGGAAAAATGTATCATTTGCTACTTCCATAAAGGAATTACAGAGCATACAAATAAATAGGTTTTAAGGTTCAAGAGTAGATCACAGCTGCTGCACATGGAGCAGTCCCAGCTGCTTTAGTAACAGTCCCTCACACAAGAGTAGGTCCAGCTAGTCTTGAAAAAGGCAGGGAACTGTCTGTCGAAGGTAATGTAAGTCATGCAGAATGGTTTGTGCAGGTATGTAAAAAGCAAGCAAATAACAATCACAACTAGTCTCTGCTGAGCTTCGTTAGAGCCAGCCAGCATGAGTCTGCCTCTCCCAGTACTAGTCCTGCGGAAATCCCTGAACTGGTACTTTGTTAATGGGTTAGTACTGCATCACTGTTTAGGTATTTTCCATGTCTTAATTTTATCTTGCTTGGAGTAACAGTTTACATGCAAATTAGCCTTAGGTCTTTGTAAGGACATTTTTATCTGAATTCCTGACACAGTCCATTGGGTTAGTCCGTTTCTAAAAAGCAAGGCCGTGAGGCGGCATCAGGAGCACAAAACTTTCTTCCCAGCTGTACGGAGAGGAGACTGGCAAGTCTCTCTAGTTCCAGATGGGCCAAGATGTTGTTGGGTAGAGGTGGACTTTCTTTTAGACAGAGAATAATATTTTGACCATTTCCAGTATTTTGTACATTTCCATCCCTTTGCCCATATCCTTTTTTTTTTTGAGAGGGATGGGTGGGAGGGGAGGATTAGGGATGTTGCACTTTCTCAGTGCTCTGCAAGCAAAGGATGGTTTACAGAAAATATTGCCAGGACCAGTAGAAAGACATCTACAAATTTCCTGTGTCTTCATTATCTTAGTTTTTTTTCCTTTTACGGATGAAGTAAATACAAGAGAGCCTTCCCTTCTATTTCATGCCTAATTTTGTCATTCCCAAGAACAGTTTTAAACCCCTGTGGTTCATTATGGATTTCTGTAAGTTCCTAACACTGTTAACAATAGCATAAGAAAGAACTATGATAAAATGCTCTCTGATTACAGAAATGAGGACTATAATTTCATGACTGTCTATTGTTAAATTGATTGTGTTCCTACTCTAACAGGATGAAGTGCTGTTGAAATCACAGTCCTCCTTCCATGGGTGTATTCTATATGCTTGGGGCTATAACATTTTATTTTTCCTGCTCAAATGTGGTAGGCCTGTGAGACCTGCTTAACCAGATTGATGAGCTTTACTTCTGGCACTGGTCAAAAAATACAGCATTACCAGATGGATTTGGATCCCATTTTGATCTACGAATGACTTGTTAGGCTATGTTACTTCTGTGTTGTCCCATTTGACATGAATCATTCCATGCTGTGGCCTTTGAACCAAGCAGTTTTCAGCCTAACTCAGAAAAAAAATGCCCAATGTCTGAGCCTTAGAATCATGCTAGGAAACATTACACCCACAGGGCATGAGTATCCTGGGCAATGGCATCATACAGACAAAAGTTTATTGCAGATGTCATCCCGCCATTGGTGTTCCTTTTTATGTTCACCTCTGTCATACCTCTTTAGCCTGGTTGTCAGGTGCAGGTAGGGATCCACCGCTGCTCCATGTTGTCTGTTGTCTATTCCCTTTTACAAAGGTTCGGGACACTGGGAGGTATGGATTGCACCTCCAAGTGCCACATATCCACTCGTCATATTAATTTACTGGTGCCTGAGTTATCCATCTGTAGTTCAAGGTAATGATGTTTATTTTCCTCCTTAAGTTTTTATAGGATACATCGATAAGAAGTGCTATTTACAATTTAAAAATTTCTTTTTGAGAAAAGCACTTGCAATGCAGGTTGTAGCTCACCCATCAACTTTTACACCTTTGAAGACAAACATGACAAAGCTGGCATTACAAACTACTTGGTCATGAAGCCCATTCTGAAAGAGAATAGGTGTATAGGCCTGTAGTAATAGCTACTGACACAGGGGCTGCCCCAGCCTCTTCCACCACTGCCTCTGTGATTGATTCTGCTATAGTGTCTCCTGTCTCTCGTAATGGTGGCTGCAGCAAGAATGGGGTCAGGGACCACAGAAGCAGTAGCAGACAGGGTTGTGATTGAAACATACTTATTTTAAACTCATTTTGGAGGGAGGAATGTGGATCCTATAAAATAAAAAAAAAACCAACCCAGTGAATATGGGGAAGGAGATGAACTGGTGACTCAGATTGCAAATAAAACACGTCTTAGCCCAAAGATGATCTGTAAGTATTGAAATGCTTTCCATTTTGAAATTGTAAGATATGTTTTATATCATTTAGAACAGGACATCCTCGTCTCCCGGATCTGTAACTACATGAAGCTCCTTACAAATCTAGTATCTCTGCTGAGCTGCCTGGCTACAAAGCTATGTCTAAAAAAGGACAATGATCTCTTCAAGTTAAGCATTGAACATGTGACTTGTAGGGTCTTGGCCCCCACAATACAGACATGTCCTGTGGGAAATGTGGGCAGCTACAAAGCTTTCAGGGAGGAGAAAGGAAAAAGCCTAAATACCAATCCCCTTTTTGGAAAACGGTGATAAAGTCAGACTAAATGTCATAATAGATGCCTAATATCCAAGCTAAAAGGCAACAGTCTTCCTAGCATTTTAGAAAGCTTTTGGTTGAAGATGTTGTGGAAGTGAGGAGTGGTGGATGAAGAACATGAAGTATTAGGAGGCATTTAATGCTGTAGCATTCTTATCAAAATCAGAAACTTGTTTAGGCGCTGCTCAAATGTTTTTTTTCTAAGTAAGAACACCAACAGTACATAATAGTGGCAAAAGTAAGAAAAAATTGCAAAACAAAGAAATGCTCTCTCCTGGCTCACTGTAAAGCAGGCAGAACTACTCAGTAGTCACCTACAAAGTGGGGTAGACACAGACAAATGCATCCTCTGAAACACTGTAGGTGTTGGCTCCCTCAGAGGAAACTACCGATAACAAATCACTCTATCATTGGGTGAGATCAGGAAACCAAGGAAATCAAATCACCAGACTAATTTGCCATGCGCTCAATCTGAGTAATTCTCTTCCAGAGAAGTAAATATTATTAAATAGCCACCATAATATGTTCCAAAGGTGAGAGATTTCAGTGTTTCCATAGGAGCAAGGAGGGTTTCCAGGTATTACAGGAGACACTAGAGCTAAGGACTGCATTCAGTAAGATACTTGGGCATTTTGGTGGATTTCAGTCCTTCTGGAGTTCCATTATCTCCAGTACTCCAAACACTCTGAGGGCAGTCAGGGCAATAATAAACATTTGTGTGTCTAAGTATAATCTCATTTCACAAACCAAGTTGCACTTGTCCTTTTCAAAAGAAATGAGCAGGTATTTAGTTATGTATCTCTGATAACCTAGTTCACCATGAAGCTGATGTTCAGAGACTCAAGAATCCTAAGTTCTGACATATGTTTACAGATGTTCTTTATTAAATTGATGGGTTTGAAGCTTATCAGTTAGCAACATGTTATTAAATTGAATAGCAGCTGGGCAAATGAGGAGAGAGCTCTGCCTTTCTTCTTTTTTTCTTTTTTTTTTCCTTTTTTTCATCTACTATAGCAATTTTTTTCATCTACATCAAGGCCTTGTCTGCCTTCACTGCATGTCCCGGTGTTATATGCAATCCTAAAGAAAGGATGAGAAATAACAAACACTTCTCATCACAGGAAGAAATGGTGGCAATTCTGCTGCTTGCATAGTGGGAGAAGAAACATATGAGACAGATATAATCCCAGCTCTGACACTTCTGCATGACCCCAAGGACTAGAGAAGGTGAGCACACAGCTCCTCCCTGCAGCAGGCTGTGCCTGAGGAGCCAGCTCTAGTGCTCCTGGTTTCTCAGCCTATGCTATGTTGGTTTCAGGCAGCTCATGTGTCACTGAAGAGTGACAATAACCCACTAAAAGCATGGCTTTGCATAACAGCACCTTAGGCTCCCAGGATGGGCATCTGCTACACCTCTGGACATGCTGTCCCCAGCATAGTTTGTGGCTATTGTTCCTCTCGTGACAGTGTGACAATCCTGAGACCAGCTAGGTCTCATCCTCTCTGCAACCACACTTTCAAGGATGGCAGGCTGCTACTGAAGCACCCGGTGGATTCCTCTTTGCCAGAAGAAACAACCCCTCTTCCTCAGTGTCTCCTCACACCACTGAGCACCTTGACAGCCTGCCATCAGACCCTCTCCAGTTTCTCCACATGCCTCTTCAGCAGGGGGCCCCAAACAGGATGCCATTCCAGCTGTGGCCCTAACTGCAGCAAGCAGAGCTTGATCTGCAGACTGCTCTTCCTAATGTAGTCCAGTTCCCAGTTTCTTCTTGTTCCCAGTCAGAGTGCACTGTTGGTTCATGTTGGCCTGGACATTCCCTGTATGCACGAGTTCTTTTGGCAGGGCTGATCACCCCAGACAGCATTCTACATCTCTCTCTCTTGAACTTGCCTTCCTGCCAGGCTGATGGTGGCCTCCTTACCCAGCAGGCTTAGGTAGCCATGATGCCATTTCCCAGAGACTGGAGCACAGCCATATGGCCCACAGCCACAGATAAAGGTGTCTTCATCAACTCACCAAGGACCTTTGCCTGATCCACTGTCACATTGGGGCACAACTCAACAGGGGGACAGGGCTTCCTCAGCCTACTTCTGTCCTGTCTCTGGTGTTGGGACATCCATGCTCTCCCACAGCACTGTCACCTGTCCTGTTTGGAGTGAGGGGGAAGGGTAAAGAGCAGCTCACCCTCACAGCAGCATGCATGGCCATGTTATCATTTGGGGTGATGGAACAAACAGTGTGGGGAAGGTCATCTCACCCAGATGTTCACCATGAAAGTGCTGCTGCTTAGCTCTGTTTTTACTTGGTGTCTTCAGCATTAGCAGGTCAAGGTATAAGTGATGAGGTTGCTGGGACTACTGGAACAGACCAGAGCAAGCAGCTGATCTGCTTTTCTGGCTTCCTCTGTGTCAGTAAAAAAAATCCAACAGATCAGGTATCTCTCTCCAGCACTAAGCCCTGAAGCATAATGAAATTCATACATGTAAATTTGCTTTCCCTTCAAAACGTCCAATGTGCCTCTGGTCACAGACCACAGTTATGTCAAGGTCAATGGCACTAATTTCCCAGCACAGGTAATGGTGTGTCTGTGCCAGCATCTTGGCACAGGATGGCTGATCAAGGCAGATGGAGTCTCTCTGCTGAGGCTCTCTGCAGACCTGCTTGCTTCCTATTCTGCTTGGATGCAGATGGGTTGTGTCACAGCGTTGACACTGGGATGTGAACTCTGTACCTGCTGGTCTCTGTGCCTGCAAACAGTGTATGGGGGACCTGTTAGGATACCACAACACAGTGCCCCCCTGCTATCTGTGGAGTGCTTGGGTGGCCCTGCTCCTCACCTGTGGATTCTGTGAGAAAAAAAAAAGAAGTTTTGTATTGGGCAGCCTCTGAAGAGCTTTGTCCATGACTACAGAGCAAGCATATAGTACTTCAAAATGCATGGCTGATAGGAATGTGGCTGGGGAGATGAGCTGAAGTCTAGCTCCCAGGAACAACTCCTTCTGGGCTCCCACCAGGCTGGGAGTGGTGATAGTGATGGTGTGGGCATGGGACCATGTGTAGGTACCAACAAGTGGTAAGAGGTATTACACCCAGTCAGTGCCAGAGGCATTTCTCATTACAGGCTACCCCCTCACCCCTGCCCCACAAAAGAGTGCTAAACATGAATAGCTGGGACATGTAAAAGATCAGCACTGGGAGGGAAAGTATGTCCTTACCAGAGGTGTGCAGGGAGTCTGTGGCTCTGTTGGAAACTAAACCAAAGCATCAGATTCCCTGTACAGTGCTTTAGCTGTCAGATGATCTTCTCTCCAGAGAGCTGACCTCTTATGAGAGAAAATGCCCAAGAAACTACAAACAAGCACTAACGGGTATTCCTGACGGTTTTCCTCAGAGGCTGGCAATTATAATTTTTGTAAAATACTGGCACTTCGAGGGCAAAATTGTCTTTCTTCTGTTATGTACACTCTAAGGGGTAAGTAAAACTTCATTTTTGACAACCTGGCAAATAATTAAAAGGATGTAATATTTGTGTTATTTTCATTTGTTCTCACAGCTGTTCTCAAATAAGTGTTATCTGAAGTGATGCGGTAGGTAAATATATAACTAGCAGGTCAAAGGGCTTTCCAGTCTATTGTGGACCTAAAGCGAGGATGGCATCAAAATTCATGTTTATCCACTGATCCCTGACACTCATGATAAAGCTGTGGCAAAGGTACCAAGCACAGCCTTCCCAACAGGGACTTCATTTCCAATTTTTTTAAAGAATGCTCTTTGTACATTCATTTTTATTGGACTTTTTAGCCAAGCTTGGCTTAAGAACTGAGTAAGAGTATATGACCAAATGCAGCATTTTACTTCCTGGTTCCAACATGATGCATTTTTATGAGCCTTTGCTCAGTTGTAGCTGTGAATTAACCACCAAATTTCCGTGTTTTTCTCAGCCATCTGAACTCAGGTGTGGTGTTATATGACCTCTTGTTTACCTTACATTTAATGAGTGGTCATTTCCCTAGCTAAATCCTGTATGCTAGGCCTATATCCTGTACATAGGACTCTTCCTGAAGGATGATCCAAAAAAGGCAAATCAGTCTCACTTGATCTTCTATATTAAATCAACTGGGAATTTAAGAAAGGAGATAATATGAGACATTCAAGGATCCTGGAAGTGCTCCTCGCTTCCTACTGGTGAGTGTCTGGAATTTTGCTGAGAATGTCTCTTCTGGAGTAAAATCTGTGGCCATCAGCAGCTGGTTGCAATTCCGGATGGGACACAGCAACATTAGTGCAAAACTGCAATCAAGTGAAATTGTAGAGATTTGTAACATAGATATTAAGATTGATATTAGTTAATTATGGATTGAAATTTTTGTATGAAAGCTGTAGATGAAACAGTAGAACAAAGTTTAGAAGGAGTGGTAAGATTAATAGCTCTATGTGTATGATTTCATTCAAAGGAAGAGGAGGAAAAAAATGACTTTAAGATAAGGTGACAAGAAGATGAAGAACAGGACTGGACCCATGAAATAACCAGATAAGGGAAGCAAGGGCTTAGTTGACATACTGAGGCAAAAAGGCCCAAACAGCATCGCCTTCCAAGGGGCAAAAAGCAAACTGACATCAATTCCTTATTGCTAGCCCTGGACATACATGTCTTAGTGCTTCTGAACATATATGTGTAAACAAGTGAATATATAAATAAAATAACCTGGATATTTTATAAATTAAAATAATTTTTTCCTTCCATAAGATGCCACAGTGAATTGTTATAGTAACTTGCTACAGACTGGCCTTACTTAGATGCAGGAGCAAAAAGCACAGCAAAGCACTCAATGCAGTAAATCTGCTTTCAGAGGGATCTCTCTCTTTGCCTACATCACATGTGAAGGTGTAGCAAGTTGATGTCATTTTGAGGGTCTGGACACTATATCCCACTGAGTCTTGGTACCTGTGATCTGAAATGTTTGAATTAAAGTTTAAAGGACTTTTGGACAGTATCTGAATTTTGTGCTGGCTCCCTGAATATTAAGAGTAATGAAAGCATACTTGTGTCAGAACCGGATCAGATACACCATATCCAATCTTACACCATTGAAATAAAAACATTTTTAGACTTGAGAAGTGATAAAGACACATTGTTAACAGCCTTTACAGTAACCTGCAACTGTTCCGTGTCAAATTTAATTCAAGCCAGCTGAGACAAAGGCCAAATTCTGATTTTCTGATTTTTTTATGCTCTAATTTTGCTGAAACCTGGAATGATTTTGGTCTCTTAGCTCCAAATTTTAGACTTCCCTTAATTTATAATCAAACTGGAAATGTTATCAGTCTTTTAAATGGTGTCAGTTGCAGAATTAAAGTTGCTGAAAAGGGAAGAATTTGGGGCCAAGGAAGAGAGAGGGCAGGAAGATTTTTGGACATTGTAATATTTCTTTGCAGTACAATAATAAAAACAGTAACAACATTAATAATATGACAAAATATTTAGTGCTTCTCATTTCAAAATGATGACATTTAAAATTTGGGCTCATGTGAAACACAGTATGTTTGGAGATGCCTATTTCCTATATTGTCTTGGCTGCTTTGAAAATTTCCTGTCATGAGTTTGTACTCATGCAAAAGCAATTCTTCTGTTAAAAGTTTGCTTTTAACAATCAAACCCTTACTCCCAGGTATTTCTCCAAATCCAGAGGTTAGTGTCTCTTTTACATTGACAGCAGAGGTGGAGGGCTGCATAACTATGTCTGATACCAGCCTTAGCAGGGCTCATTGCATGCTGTACATTGCAATATTCTTTAGGTGAAGAGACAGTTTTGCCTGTCTGATCCTGCACGTTTCAGAACAGGAGAGATTCAAAAAATGTTTCTTTGAAGACCTTAGAAGAGGCCTATATACCTTTCAGATTATATAGTATTTAATTTTCTATTCTTAGCATGCACCTCTGTAAATATCATGTTCCTAGTGTTAGAAGTGAGTTTTTAAGTTCCCATGGGAGTGTGACTCCTATATCTGCCAGTGAAAGGCATAGGGACTGTTTTCCTCTGGCTCCTTTATAATCAATTCTCTTTTCAGGGGAGAAAAAGAAGAGAGAAAAGACTATTTTGAATACTGTTTTCATAAAACCTCTCAGTCCTTCTATTTCTGAGCCAAACTAGGACTCCCAGTTACACTATGTCTTTGCAATATCAATAAAGTTAGTGGTCTCTTCCATTTTTCTCTTAGTTTAAGATGTAAAAAATGGGGCAAAAATTGATTAATTTAATCAGGTTTTTGTATGCATAAATCTAAGGGTAGATTTTCTTTCCTTACATTTTTAAAAAGTGAGTTTCCTTTAGAAATAGTGATCCAGTAGTGCCAGCTGAACCAGCACCAACTGACAAATTACAAATGCCATGAAAGCAAGTCATAATCCACTAGGGGATTCCCCTCTTCTCCCTGCTGTAAGGATATTTATAGCTAGAAATAAAAAATGCAAACACAAAATGAAGATATAAATGGCAAATAATAAACAAGTGCTCAAAAATTCAAAGTCAGTATAAATTTTTAGATGACCTCAAATGATTTCCCATTTCTTAAAAGAACTCTCTGTCCACTTCATCTCTTGACCAAGGTAAGACAAAATTATGAGGCAAGTGCTCTTATGGCACTTGTCAAAAACCTGGGAAAGGAATGTGTGTGAACTTTTAGGGAGTTGTGCTATGAAGAATTAATATCTTTTAGTTAAAATAAGTCAGCTGGGGGGCGTGGGGGTGGTAATTTATGGACTACAGATATCTGCCTGGGAGAGATGCAAGTGGGATATGGACTGCAAGTCACTTATCTGCTGTTAGAGAAAACTTGAATTTAGTGGCATCTATAATCTCATGCTGCTTTTGTTAACAAGGATTAATGTGTTGTTTGTAGTGTCTAGGGGCAATACAAACTGGGGACCCATCTGTCTTGCTGTGTCTGACAAGTTTTAGACACGCTGGGAAGTCTCAGAGGTAGGCATTTGTGTACATGGGAAAACTGCAGTACTTCATGTAAAATCTTTAGACGTACAAAGATGTAAATATTTAACAGCTAAGTGTTGGTTCAGAGATCAGTCCCTTACTGTAAGGTAAAGTTTAGGTAGTGCAGAGGAAATAAAAGCTCAATGGTCAGGTTGCGTCCTCCTGTCTTCTGTAGTTAGTGACATGGAAGTGGAAAACAGAAGGAAAGAGAGAAGTTTGTTACCACAGCAGAAGAGTCAAAAGTAGAAGGATGCAGCCTTGAAAGGGCACTGCTTCCCCCCATGTGCCAAATATTGGGGTGAAGTGAGCTTGTACCCAGTGAGTGTACCCAGGGGACAGGGTCAGCATGACAGTGAATATTTTTACACCGTGCTTGGAAATTAATAGAGTCTGTTTACATGGGTTTTAAGGGCATGTTACAGAAATCAGTACAATTTCTTGGTGCTGTACAGCACTGAGCTGAGGACTTCATGGTGGGCAGTACATAAGCCACAGCCTGATACTGGGACTAGGATAGGTAGGGACTGACCCACTGCCTTTGGAGGATTTTAGGCTCTGGGGATATCCCTGCTAGTCCTAGTATGAGACTTCATTTCTCAGATTAGCTTCTGCCTCCTGTGATGCTGGATCCTGGTACAGTACCAAAACATTTGAGGCAGAGTCTAGTGGGAGAAAGATAGTTATGTCCTCTTTTGGTTTTCCTCAGTAAAACTGGGTCTTTTCTGCAAGACAGGGATGGCATTCACCAGCAAATGGCTTGGGATGCAGGTGTCACAGAGCAAGTCACTGGGAAGAAGTGAAGATCTTTTGAGAATTACCTGCTCCGCTTACTACTGGCACACCAACTGCAGGTGTGTCAAATAGTTAAGGGGTGGAGATATGTACAGGTGTGAAATGGGGTGAAAATCCCACTTGCCAGTGCTTTGCAACAGCAGGTTGTGTGGCTGCTAGCTCACTGCAGAGGTAAGTGAAGCTTACATGGCTCCTGGTTAACAGAAGCAGCTTTTGGGCTATGAGATAATATTCTTTTCAGGGTCCTTACATGAGTGAAGAGCCTCGAGGGAATAAGTCCATCCAAATCAGTGTGAGACCTCAAGAGGAATTCATCTACTTTTGAAGCTGGAGATCTAAGCAAGCCTAAAAGCCCTGCTCTTTTTAGCTCACTGCTGTATTTATTTTTTTTTCCAATTGGGTTTGTCTTTTAATGCAAATATTAAATTAATTGACTCTCCCTAATTTCTTGGGTCATGACTGGTAATGGGAAGAAGACTACAGTACAAACATGAACTTTGTAAACTCTCACCATGAGCTCTTCCTCTACTCTTCACCCTAGGGACAATTCATCTCTGACTTTGAGTATGGTTCTCAGCAGATATCTAATCTGTTCTATAAACAAACTGATTTTTATTCCCTTGTTAAAAAACCAACAAACAAATGTACAATCTATGAAATCAATGTCCCAATCCAAAGGAGAAGCAAACAGCCAATACTTGGCATCTGGATTGTTTTTCTTTACTTTTATGCCCTCTCAATGATATCTCTGCAAATTGTCAGTTGTTTCAGTGAAAACACATGCACCATTTCTTTTTCCTGTGAAGCAGAATGAAACAGTTAAATTTGCTGTTTGAGAATCCAGGAGAGTTACATCTTATCTAAGGGCTGCATTTTTATCTATTCTGGTCAGTGGGAATGTTAGAAAGGAGCAAGGAAAAGTGCACGAGTGATACTTTCCACATAAATAAAAGCCATGATTTAGTCACACTGTATGAAAGCCAGTAGAATGCTTACTTTATCAACAACCAGAGCAAACAAAGCCTTCTGCTCTGAAGTCACCCCTAGATGCAAGAACTTGTAAATCTTATTTTGACCTGGGAACTGGAATTTTTCCCCATACTCTGCCACCTGCCCAAAGACTACAAGCTGGGATTCAGTGGAGCCCTTTGTAGGTGAGGTACATCACAAAATCCCCTTCAGGTCATCCTTGGCACTCCACCAGCTGTTTGGCTATCAAGGCTGTAGGTACCCCACATTTTCTAGGAATGCTTAGAGGTGCTGGCATGTGAGATGTACCCTCTCAGAACTGTTCCCCCCACCTCACTAACTACAATGTTTTCCACGACCATAGATATTCCTCTGAAAAGTATTGCTAACCCATCCATTTGGCATAATATCATCATGCTGTTATATTATTGATGTGATAGATGATATAAGATTGAGTCTGCTGAGCTAGATCGGCTGATTTTCTCATACATGGAACTTTTTTGATGCTTTAGTCCCATTAATACACTGTGCTCTTGACAGTGAAACACAACCTTAAATAAGTTTTTATTTAATTCATAGAAAAGGCTATAGAAAAAATATTTTGTCAGGTTTGTAATTCTGTTTTGGCAAAGATTAGCTAATGTACAAAGAATACTTCATGGAAGGCTGTGAATCATGACACACTCGTGATCATCTGGATAGTAACCTAAAGGGTTTCACCCAATTCTTTTATCCACAGGTCCTGCCATGACTCCAACACCTCCACCTGAAAGGTTGCATTTTGATCCTGGTCTTTGTCCCAGGACTGAATTGTACAATTCAGTGTAAGTGACACGATGTGATTTGTTCTGTGTAATCTCTCATGCTCCCTGAACTGAACCAGGTGTTACCAAGGCTGCAGTCCACCCCATACCCAGCACTGCCTTTCTTAACCCAGGAAGGCTGTTACATCCTGTCTTAGAGCACAGATCAGGACCTCCCAGTACAGAGGCTTTGTTGTAAAGCTCTAGGTCTTCCCTAGAAAGTGATGGGGTGAGACGTTAAATTTGGTTGCAAACAGACTTTGCCCAGAAATGGCTTAATGATTGCTCAGATATCAGCACCACTTAGAAAAGTCCCAAGATTATGTTATACGTTTCTCAGAAGTATGTAACATGAAGGGAGGCGGGGGGGGGGGGAAACAGATTTCTCCACTATCCTACCAAGACCCTGGGTGTTTGGTTCATTTTCTAGGATATCTTGCAAAGAAAATATCATGTCTGCAAATGTGCTGCTAGGGACATGTGAATCCCACCTTCTGCTCAGCCTGTGTTTGGAGATAACAGAAGTAAATTACAGAGACTCATAGGTAGGAGCCTGTCTGCAGGTGCAAATGCTCAGATACTGAGATGGGCCAGAACACCAAAACAGAGATTATTCACCCAAAATATGGTCCATTAGAGAAAAAAATGATTCTGGGCATCTGGAGACACTGATGCTCATTCTAAGACACAAGCTGCACAGCCAGGTGCAGATAGAAAAACTGTCACATTGTAAAAACTTTTGGTCCATAGTAAGGAACTTAAATTGGCAAGAGCTATGTCAGTGAAACCTGGACTTACTGTCTCCTGTCTCAAATCTTTCCGCTACTGGTTGAGTCCTCCGTAGGTACTTTTCAAAGACTCTGGTTATAAAAATATAATGTTGTAGACAAAAAAAAAAAGGTCAAGAGACATTGGATTTTCTATATGTGAAAGTTCTAGAGGAGCTGGGAGGCAAGACAATGTTTTCCTACTAATGAAAGGGAAATTCTTTAATCAACATGGCATTTTTCATCAAAAATGAGACATCAAAAATCATTTAAATTTGTTTTGAATTAATCTGGCACAGTCTGGCCTTGAGAAAAGTTGACGTATGAAAAATTCCCTTCTTTATTGGCATGAAAGAAACATCTCCATTTTTTTATATAAGCAATGGGAACAGCATAGACTATCTAGATCTTAATTGCATGTCATTTTATCTTTGTTATAAGATTAGAAAAACAGACAGGTAGGTAGATAGATAGAAGGAGAGATAGAATGATGGATGGATGAATAGATAGATAGATAGATAGATAGATAGATAGATAGATAGATAGATAGATAGATAGATAGATAGATGAACTAGCAAACTATCTGCTAGCCTCCATTTTAAGTTGGTTGCATGACATCTGAGGAGCTATTTTCACAAGACAGAGAAATTCCTATTTACAGGTATACTTACAACTAGAAAAGTACAAAATGGTGAATTTGCTGAGTAGGTCACCATTCATTTTCCTGCCTGTTTCATAAGCCAGCAACAAGTACAGCTTTGAGCAGGAGGATCATAATTTCTAGAAGATAAAAATCCTGACTCTGGACGGCCCCTCAGATGAAGTCCTGCATCGTTAAGAGTATTAATAACAAATACTTTGTAAAGGGAGACTCCTGCTGTCATCCTGAGAAGAAAGATGTCTATGCTGACCCATCTTACTGAATGCTAGCACTCAGGATTTCAAACATCGTTCAAAGCAAAGCTATAGTCCTTGGGAAGTTGACGTTATGACAGTCACAAAGAGAGTTAACTCTCCTTTATCACCCTGCTTTATACATGTTAGACACCTTTGAGGAATGGGGAATAAAATGTTGCTGTCAAGCTTCTTTTATCTGGCTTTTGCAGAGCTTCTTACGCTTCAGCAACAAACAAGAAAATCTCTGTGGGTCTAACATTTTCCTCTTCTGGAGAAGGGCTTTTTATGCTCCATTTGATGATGGAGCACCAGTACTTTTTTTTTTTTACTTTTTTTTTGTTCCTTTTTTTTTGTTTGTTTCTTTTTTTTTTATTTTCAAATCAATTATTACTTAGCCAAAACCCAGTGATCAAAGTAAAAGCTAGCTGATCTAATTCTCCTCAGACTCTTTTACCAGCTGGTTCTCCATTCTAAAAGCATTAATGTTCTACTCAGGCTTTTTATGAGTTATGCCACTTCTTCAGGACCCCAATTTGCAATTAGTCTAAAGGATATTTTCCTCTAAGGTATTGTGGCTATTTCTGAAGTGACTGCTGCTAAATCATGTGAAGCAGGATACAGCACAGCTTCAGTTGCAGGGAGGACTGGACAGGGCACTTTAAGAGGTCATTTTCCTCTTCACTTTAGTGGCTTCTGTTTTCTTTCAAAGTCTTTTAAAAAGGTCTGCTGCTACATCCTCTCATTTTACAATTATCATTTGTTTTTTTCTAAATATGCACTGCAGCTCCATGTGGAGAGAAAAAGCCCTGTGCTTATTCAAAAAGCATCTGCTAAGGAACACTTTGGTCCTACACCAAGGATCCATAATACATCATGGTAGAACCCACAAAGAAAGCAAGACGCTATGTGTATATCAGGTTTGCAAACTACACCTTATTCCAAGTGTTTTAAAGCAGAACCATATACTCTTTCATGTACTGGCCTTTTAATCTCAGAAGGATACACACAATATTCCTGTCCTTGTGGTACATGGACTTAGCAAAAGCTTTCTCAACATAATTCCTTTCAAAATCAGAATCCATCAAATAAGCTATAACAGTACAATTTATTCTATTGCTTAAAATAACTTCTCTGTCCATATGACTAATAGCTAAACTTTCCACAAAACTGGGATTTACTAAGAAATTCTTTATGGAGAGGTTGCCAACAACTGCATCACTGCATATTGATCATGGTTTCAGTTGTTCAGTAGTACAAAATATTTCTTTTGGTTTTCTTTTTAAAATAAAGTTGCTTCTACTGCTGTTGTTGGATCCTGAGAGAATTAGAGAAAAGTGCAGTTCCTACCTCTATTGATTTTCCACAGTTTTTTGGGTCAATGACTGAACACTTCTGTTACACTCTCTTGTATAAACAAAATACTAAGAGAACAGTCAATGATGTTCCTAAGGATGAAGGAATCCACATGACTGACAGATTGCTCCTTTTAGAGTACAAGCTCAGGCTTGCTTGCGAGTGTTGCCATACAGGGGGATGTGGTGGTCTATGCTGGAAAACTGTGGAGGAGTTCTTGGGTCTGACAATGCCCTGTGAGAGCTAACATGGCCTCACATGGCTTTTGGACAGGCACTGTGCCCAGATGGGGATCACAGGCAGCTGCCCTCTTTGCTGGTGTGGGTAGACTGACAGCACTGCTGAAGATTTGCAGATGGCCCAATGCTGAGAAGAGGTTTGGACAAGAGGCCCTCCAGGAGTCCCTCCCAACTACTGTTTTTATGCAGATATAGGAGATGAGTCCATTCACATTCCCAGACTCAGTGCCTGGCAAACTGAGTTACTAGTAAGGACATACCTCTAGGGCCTATGCAGTAGTCTAGAAACTGAGTGGGGGTTTTCCTAACAGTTGGCCGTTTTCAGCATATTCCCCTTGAACTTGTGGAGGCCATTCCTCCTGATAGCATATATCCATCTGTTTTTAGACCTGCTGACACAATCTCTGAGATCTGTTGGGCCTGCTGAGATCTTGCTTGTGAGTTCTTCCAAATAGCTGTGGAGAAGAAGGGTCTGCTATCCCCCATATTGCGTGGGGAGCATGGAAGCAGTGGCATGGTCCAGCCAAGTATATCCTGGTCTGTGCAGCAGACCGTGTATTGCCAACTGAGCCTTAGCAATGATGAAAAAGACTATTAAAATTTTTGTAATGCCGGAGTATATGTAATAGTTTTTGGATGGCTTTCAAGACACGCAGGCTGTTACCATCAGTGAAGTTGCATACTGAAACCTCACAGCCTGGGGAAAATGAGTTTTGAAAGAGTTGCTCAAGGTTCCTCTCATATTAATAAAGCTTGTACTTTGGTCTAACTTACCTCACAAAAAACCTTAAAATATTTTAGCAATTCAGTGGATTTATTCTTCTCTCACAGCTGCGGTAATGCACTTTCATCCTGGCAGAAGGTCCTAACACACTCCTTCTTCTCCTTTGGGAAACCAAACAAGTATCTTGAAGCTTCATGCACCTGGTAGAGATGTAATTTTTAGTTCTCTGAAAAGTGTATTTTTATGTTGTCTCTTCAAGATGCCAGTGGTTGTAGATTTTAAACAATCTAGGTCCTTTTCACTATAAAGTCTGCTAATCCAGGTTCCCAGACTGTTTTTCTGTGTTTATATGTCTCTTTCTGCCTTGTTTTCCCACACTGTGGTAAAGTATGAAAATAGGTTTCCATTCAAAATGCCAATACTGTGGAAAAAAAAAGGGGCTCCATTAGGAGCATGCTTTTGCTCAGATAGTCCCAAAGTTAACTGGGAGGGAAGCAAAATTCTAAGTGCCCAATATTGTATTCCCTGGTTTTCTTTAAAAAAGACATGTTTGTGTAAAATGGTAATAATTTTTTCACCAGTTTTAAGTTTTTAATGCAAGGCAGACAACACTAACCAAGAAGGCATTGCAAAGATAGAGAAAAACAAAACCACAACAGTTTCATGTTTTTCATCTTCCTAATCAATACTGAATTCTACACCTGCTTTTTCCACTGAGAGAGAGCCAACACAGAATAACCAATAGTATCTAAACCTGTCCAGTAGGAGAGTTTTACTCCAGAAGTCTGTCTTTAAATGCCTTAACAGAACTGAACAGATACTCCTTGCCCTTAAATTACAATATTTTTTCTGCTTCTGATTTTGTTGTGTTTTAGACTCATAGCAAAAACAAATAATTAAGATGGACACATTGTCCTTTTTGCTTCAAGTAATGGTACATATCATACTTGAATGCTTTAGGACCTTTAATTTGGAGCATAAAACAAAGGTGGTTATGAATCTTAACTCTATTTACAGCAGTTTCTTTCGTATTTGTAATTTTTAACCATGCAAGAGTTTTTTAACTCAAGTTCAACCTGTTTATCATCTGAACCACGCTTGCTTGCATACCTGTAGATCAACAATGCAGTCTACAAGTAGGACATTTCTGCAGCAGTTCAAGCTAGTCCATCATGCACTCAAACAGAAATGGTACTTGAGGTTGTAAACAGACTATGACTGTATCATGTCTGAATAAATTCAAAACTCTTTCCAAGAAACTTTTTCAGCTCCAGAACTCCATAAAAATTATCATTGTGCAGAAAATTTAAATGGTTTGGGATACATGAAGATGATGTGTTCAGATCTACCTGAACACTAACCTGTAAACACTGGTACAACAAGTCAACAGCATCTTCTTTAGGTCTGATCATCGCAAAATTTCTTGTGCAGCCAGATTTTCTTCTTCCTCTTTTTCTAGAGGAATGGGAAGGAGTGAGAAAGGGTGATATGTATCTCCCCTGGGTACAATCAGGACAAATCTGGGTTGAGTAGCCATACCTGGATGTTGGGAGACATTCTCACATCACACAGTGTAGTCATTAACACCAGTGGCAAATTCACAGTGGCCAATTCTTTACTTTTACTTTTTTACCTGCAAGCCATTTGCTCTCAAAGACTCTCGGTCAAAAGACTTTACTCAGAGTTTTCAGAAAATTCCTCATTTCCTTGGAAAAAGTTATTCTCTTTCAAACCCTAAATTATCTAGACATCCCACCTGTGAATAAGAAAATCGGCTTAAGATTTTGTTTTTTCCCCTGGAGAAGACAAACATTTTCCAATGTCATGTGAATTTCTTTTAACTAGCATAAAAACCATCTTGTTGTTGGGTGCAGAAGTGCTGACACATTAAGGGCAGCATTTGGCAACTCTGGATGACAATTTTCATGTTTTGCAAAAATAATAGCAAGGTACCTTTTAGCATGTGGCACATAGCATCCTTTTCTACAGTTTGGGAGTTATCATGACTCTGTGTTTTTATTCATGGCCTCTGAAATCAAGTTCTGGATGCTTTCATGGGCAGCTGCTGTCTTCCTGACCCCCTTGCCTATTGGTGTGTCTGTGTCTGGGAGTTTCTGGCAGAACTTTCAGATGCTGTGCAGCAGCACAGTTAAAACTGCCAGAACTGCAGTGATTATTATGTGTAAGTAGCCTGCAATTAACAAAACTTAAAGAACAGAGTATTCTAAAACTTCCAACTGGAAAGAAAACCTTTCCAACGCCTCACATTACTCAGTGCTCAGTCCTCAACAGAAATGGGAATGTAAAAACGTTTGAACAAAATGTACCATCAGCATTTACATCTTTACAGAAATGTATGTAGTTTTCTTCTTTTCCCCTCTACAAAGCACTCGTGCATGTTTCACACATTTTACCTTACTATGGGTTGAGGTCTAACCTTCCTTATGGTTTTTCTCCTCTTATTGAGGTCTTTTTACTAATAAACAGATGAAATGTTAGCCATATCTGCTTGTTTTACTGTAATTTTTCAAGATGCATCAAAATGCTCAATAGTTTAAAAACATAATGTTAAAGCAGTGTTTTGTGTATAGTCTATTATAGGGAAATTTATTGGTCCTGCATGATTTACAAAAGATCACTGGCTTTCATCATTATGCAGACAGTTCTGTAACCAAGACACAGACTGTAGTTATTAAAAGACATATGGCCAAAACAGAAAAATGTTGGCATGCTCATTGACACTTACAAAACAATTTGTTTCTACTTCATGTCTGTAATTGCCACTCTGTCCAAGAAGTCAAGGACTTTATAGATGAAAAAAAAAAGAAAACAACCTTTAAATTATGATATTTTCATGGTTTTATTTCATTGCAATTAAACTAAACCTCAACTTTATAGACCATATCACCTCTCCTACTGTATGAAACATGACAAATAACCGCTTTGCAACAAAACAGTGAAATGAACATTCCTCCAACAAGACTCATATACCAACATACAACTGAAAATATTCTCCTTTTCCTTTCAAACCACAAGTTTCCTCTCCTACAACTTCTAAGCAGACATGAAAATGCAGGGTTTGAAAATAAGCCTTGTGTTTTGTTCAGCTGTTGTGAGACTGGATTTTCACTGTCATCATAACAGCTGGAATCTTTCCTTAAGAAAGGAAAATT
>JANIJG010003673.1:25068-46516 GCA_024611175.1 Megaceryle torquata
TTTAGGACTACACCGCAAAGCTCACATGAGCATCATCATATGCCATGCAGTGGCTGTGACAACTGGTTTTACATTTCCAATCAGCAGAAGACACATTAGAAAAGAACACTGCCTGGTTTCCTTTACAGATGCAAGGCACTTGCCCACCAGCCCTGGAAGAGGATTCAAGGCCCTGTGAGACAAAGAAAAATGACAATTTAGGTCAGTGATTGATGAGATCTCTTTAAATTGCCAGGAACATTAATTTGAGTTCCCTGTGTCTCATAACCTCCCAGCTGTCTGCTTTCAGTTGTTTATTTCCAAACACAGAATTTTAATTTCTATCAGAGTTCTTCTACAAACATTTCAGTTCTTACTTTTGCAAAGCTCATTCTGCACTGAAATTCCTTCATGTTACACAAAGCATTTTATTGTTAAATTACTCCTTTTCACTTTTTCCTGGAGCAAGCATCTGTCTAACACCTCTTATTAGGGCTGCATGCAGATTTTGGTGTTTGCCACATGTGCCTTAATAATTTACACAATGTTGCAATATCCTACCTGCAGTCTTCACTGTATTTAAGGACCTTGATCTAAAATGTATTATCAGGGGTGAGTTGTGATTGATACAGACTCATTTCTGTCAGACTTTAAATGCCCAGGCATTTATCGTTCCTTCAGAAAACCTTCATGCAGCTCCCCCAGTAACAAAAGTATAAATAGCCATACAGTAGATATCTTCAAGTGAAGATGTATTACTGAAGACACTTTTTATTATGTTACAGCTTACATGAATTCTTCATTGAATTTTATGTTTATTTTTAAACAGCTCTTCAGTTTACAAATGTGTTTCAGTCTGTGCCACAAAGAATTCATTCTTCATACTGTACTGAGGGGTTCTCAGTCTGCTGGATTACACTCATTAAAAATCATGAGACTGTTACAGACTCTTAGATTACTTTGAATAGGAAAATGCCACGCACTAGATATTTTTGGGGCAAGTAGATGGGGTGTATTGTGTAACTGACAACTGTAGTAATAACAAATAAACTTTCCAAATACATCCATGTATGAGGTAGGGAACATTATGGTTCATACTGGTGGTGGCCAGGAAAAATAAGCTGGGACTCTTTCCTCTGTGTCTATTAAACTCACTATCAAGGGTTTAACTCACTTTATGTGTTTAACTCACAGTCAAGGAATCTCCAGAGAAGTTAGTTCATATACAAAGATAACCTGAATGAGAAAAAACAGGAAGTCATTTACTTGTAGGTTCTTCTGGTCCTCAATGCAGCTGATTCTTTCAGGACACTTCAGCAGGTTGCGTCAATCCATCCAGGCTCCATCTTGATTTTGGCTTTACAGAAGGTTTTCTGCACGACTAAGGACAATGTTCCTTTAGCAAAAAATGATGAGGTTCTGGCTTCCCAGGCACATCTCCATCTGCTTTTGTCTTTAGGCCCTAGGCCAAAGTGTCCTTATGTAAAAGGTCTGTCACTGGTAGGATGGTGCTCAAACCACAGCTGGGTTTGGATAACCTGCCTGTCCACCTCATGGGATCCATATCAATAAAAGAAACAAGCTGTTTTCAGACAAAACTGTGTTTTTTCCACAGAAAGATGAAATTTGTAGTGAAAGCATTTAGAAAAACATTTTGCCACTGAAGTCTGAAAAGTCACCCTGCGCTCTCCTCTGGTTCTTTTGCAGTAGCTGGTGGGAGTGGACATCTTAAAGGGTGGTATCAGTGCTGAGGGGAGGCCCATGGGTCCATCATCATTGGTGGGTCTTGGACTCAGCATTTCCATGCCTGTTCACCCTGTTAAAGGACTGGTACCCTGTTGAAGTGGTGGAGTCATACTGGCTTAGGACCATTGTAACACTGGGAGAGTAGGAACAAGTAAGTGTTCCTGAAAGAGCAACACCTCGATCTTTGTCAGTATTTGGACATCCTGAAGAGGAAGACTGTGTTTGTCCCAGTGTTTAAAGCACAACGATCAGGCACTGGTTCTCCTCAGCAGCTGTCACCAGTGCCGCCAGGAAGCCCAGATCGCCATTACGTTGGCACCACACTGTGGACATTCGCCGCTACTGCAAAAGCACTTGTGTTTCTGAGACATATACTCTGGGGTGAAACACTTTTTAAAACCAAATTTATCCGATGGGATAAAATAATCCAAGGGTTCCGAAATGTCAGCTGCCACCTGACCCGGCAGTGACAAGCAGGGGGTATTTTAGGTGCATTTTAGACAGACATTTTAGGTGCCGAGCCAGGGAGAGGCAGGAGGCCGGTTGCACCCTGTCGTCACCGCCTTCCCGCAGAGTCAGCCGGGAAGGAGGTGGGCTCTGAGCGGGTAGAGTCAGCTCCACGAAAAGTGAGGCGAATTCCATCTCTCCTCGGTGGAGGAGCTTGGGTCGGCACCGTTCTGGGAACGGGGCCATCCAGCAGCGGGCCGGGCCGGGCCGGGCTGGGCTGGGCTGGGCTGCTGGTGGACCGCGTTAGCTCCTCACCTCTGTTCTGTGCCAGCACATCAGCAACCACCACTGGTGAAAGCGTCTTTGCTTCCTACCAGTTCACACACATGCAAAGAGGTGTTCACATTTTCCTTCAGATAGTGGCAGAACATGGAGCGTTCTGGAAGCGTACTTGCAAAGATCTGCCTTTTCCCATATAAATACATGTTTCAGAGGAGGACAATAAACAAATTCCATCAGGATGTATTTTTCTGTAGTGTAGGTACACTGACTATGAAATGTTATAATGTGGTTAAGAAGTTGTATCTTCAAACTGAAAGCTGCTGTTGCAGAGCACACTTCCATTTTTGAACGTACAAATATTATCTGTCAAGACCTATCTGGGACCTATGCTGAGTGGTAGCCACTTTGCAAGTTTGAATATTTTGCTTTTCTGGGCCAGTATACACTCTTTTCTAGCAACAAGACAGGGGTAGGTGCTGGTAGGCCTTGGCTCTTTAATCCTTTACTTATTTTGCATGGCACGTTGTAAGGTGTGTAGTCAGATGGTTTTGGTTGGCCTTCCTACCAGCCTAGTGAGGCTGTGCAAGGGTGCATCCGGGCTCTGCTGACCTCGGTCTCTCCAACAGGGCCCAAGGAGCTGGGTGGCAGTCGGGGCCTTTGGCATGTGCACGTGAACCTGCAGCAACCTCAATGTGGTGGTCTGATTTTCACACATACTCATCACAACCAACAAAATTCAGGCTCTCTAACGGCTTGGGGATGTAAATATGCATTCAGACATTAGGCTAGCATTGTTAGCTTGTATTAGTAATTAAAGAGCATTAATGCTGGTATTTCTAAACTTTTTTTTGTAAGATATTGTTCTTTATTCTCCAATGTTCACAGTACAACATTTTTGACCACAGTACGATATAGGTAAGATGAAACAAAATAAAAGGAGAGAAGAAGCAGATGACAGATCAAATCCCATTTGAGATTTTACCTCCTTGTGTTCAGAGCCAATGAGTCCCTGCTCTTTCCCCCTCTCCCCAGCAAAGCTTTCCCAAAGTAGTGGAGGGCCAACGGTAACTTGCTGTCTGTCTGTGTGGAGCTGATGGATGAGAGCTGGCTCAGCAGCAGCTGCAAGGAAAGAGGAAAGGAGCAAAACCCAGAGCCAGAAGTTTCCAGGAGTGTTATTTGAAAGGCCTGAGGGCAGCTGGCTTTCCAAAGACCTTCCTAATGAACTAGAAGAGCTTCTTGCCATCCCTAGCATTTTCCAGGTACAGCTGGAATCATAATGATCCCTAACTCTCAAACTATATGGCACATGCTCATCCTCCACCATATCCAGATGTGCACTGAGACTTGACTTTGGCTGTCCATACAGTAACTGTCCACTCCCTGTAGTTTTTATGGATCTCACAAACAGCACGTATTAATAGCATACTGACATCATCCTGCACACTACTGCCAAACAAGAAATCTATCAAGCATGAGCTGTTCATTAATTTCCTTTCTCTCTAAGGCTTGTCTTCCTTAGATTTCTGTTCTTGGTACTATCTCTACAAGAGAAGGTGATAGGCTTCTTAATGTCAAAGCCTGATCTTTGAAGATCAAAGTTGTTTCTTATTTCACTAAAACTTACTAACATGAGTTACTCATTGCTGAAACTCTTGACAGTTTAAGAAATATCAATCTATTGTAATTAAACACCAGCTGGCTGCTTGTAATTTAGAAAAAGGTAACTGTCTGTTTCAGATCACATATTGTAACTAACTGTGATTCATAGGGGCTTTTTTAAACACCATTTTTCCAGTGACTGATCTTGGGAAGTACTGCAAGAGCCTTTCTGTGAAACTGCAGGTATGTCAAACACTTTATGTTCATATATGCTGTGCTGCTTTCTGGTGGAGCAGGTGTTTTATTGGTTGATATTATGTTCTATATGGCTGAGATCTTATTTCCCATAGTTCCCATTTAGTCTTGATATTATCCAAGTATTGATTTGCATAATGCACTGTAAGTACAACAGTGCCCTCTGGGTCAGTAACATCTGATTCACCAATCAATCTGGTACCTCTTCATCGTACAGCTGGGGAGATGGAAGTGCAACTAATGTAAAAGGACATCTCAGTGTATATTGATAAACATGTGAGCATTGCCAAATAACTGATTATTTTATCAATTTATGAAGCATAAACTGAGGAATGATTTCTTGATTTTTGAGCAACTGATTATCGAGTTCACAGAGAAAACAGAATTTTTTTAGGATGCAGCTTTCCCTTTCTTGGTGATTCTTTACAGTTAGAAGCTGTCTTTGTGAATTTGAATGAGTCACAGAGTATTTTTCAACAGCTGATGATTTTTTTTTACACAAACACTGAAATTGGGATGCTTTAAAAATGAAAACCAAGTGTGTTGAAATGAGTGGGTTTAGAAAGCAAGTTAAACTACACCAAGTAAAACTTGCTAACCTCTTGAGTGTTCCCTTGCTCAGTCACGTCATAGGTGCAGAAACCCAGACATTTACAGGTCCCATCTACCCCAGCACTCTTTTCTGGGCAATAGCAATGGTAGACGATAAGAGTAAGTCAGAAAAGCCAGCAACCACGTAGTGTGATCTCTTCCCAATTAATCCTGTAGCTTTCCCTAGCCTGTAGCTCCCAGGCCTCTTCACTTGGGCTCATTATAATGATTTATTGTGTTGCTGACGCCTGTCCTCTTTTGCTAATGTGGTTATGTTCATTCAGTGCACCTGGCTCATTTCAACTTGCTGCCCCTGCCAGGCAACACTCCCACCAACTAATGAACAAACAGTAGCAGGAAGAAGACAAGGAGGAAAGAGAAGGAGGAAAAAGCCTTGTAACGTAATGAGGAAATGTTCTCAACTCATAATTGTTCATTCAGAGCCCTTGTAACAGGATTTAAATATTAAAGCTCATTACAATGATATTGATAGAAAGCTGCTCCACCAAAATTCCGCTCCCAAAGGAGTCTGTTGGTTATGGTGAAGTACAGGGAAAGCATGCACTGATCCATCTTCATGTTCTTGTTCCACTTCCAAACTGTCCAACTAATGATTATTGCTGAAGCAAAATACTAAAAATATTTTGGAGAGGCTACAGAGAAGAATTACATGCAAGCTCTGATGAGCAGAAATAAATAGTGGTATTTAAAGAATTATAGTTTCCCTGTTTCCAGACTACTTTCTGAATTGCTTGTTTCCAATTAAATAATGTCATCTGTTTCATGTGGCTTAGTAATAATCTTTGGGACACAACATTAGTAATAATCTCAGGGGTCACAACAACCCTATGCAGTGCTACAGGCTTGAGGAAGAGTGGCTGGAAAGCTGCCAGGTGGAAATGGACCTGAGGGTGTTGATTGACAGCCAGCTGAATATGAGGCAGCAGGGTGCCCAGGTGGCCAAGAAGGCCAACAACATCCTGGCTTGTATAGTATGGTCAGCAGTACTAGGGAAGTGATTGTCCCCCTGTACTCAGCACTGATGAGGCTGCAGCTTGAATACTGTGCTCAGTTTTGGGCACCCCACTACAAGAAGGACATTGAGGTGTTGGAGTGTGTCCAAAGAAGGGCAGTGAAGCTGCTGAAGGGTCTAGGTCACAAGTCTTATGGGAAGCATCTGAGAGAACTGGGGCTGTTTAGCCTGGAGAAAAGAAGGCTGAGGGGAGACCTTATTGCTCTCTACAACTACCTGAAAAGAGGTTGTAGCAAGGTGATGGTTGGGCTGTTCTCCCATGTAGCAAGCAATAAATAAAACAAGAGGAGATGGCCTCAAGTTGCACCAGGGGAGCTTTAGAATACATATTAGAAAAAAAATTGCTTCACAGAAGGGGTTGTCAAGCACTGGAACAGGCTGCCCAGTGAAGTGGTTGAGTCACCATCTCTGGAGGTATTTAAAAGTCATGTAGATGTGGTGCTGAGGGACATGATTTTGTGGTGACCTGGCAGTGTTGGGTTAATGGTTGGACTTGATCTTAAAGATCTCTTCCAACCAAAATGATGCTATTATCCTATGGTTTTACCTCTGTCTCTGTGTAAAATATTTATATAAATGCAAGCAAGATCAAAAAAGTTTTAGCTGATATTTCTTTGTTCATCTATAAACTGCTTTACTTGCCTGGGACATACACTGAGATAAGGCTCATGGTCAATATGGGAGATCTTACACCTAAATACAGAAAAGAGTGGTCCCAACAAGAAACTGGCTGACACAGCAGTTCTTTACTTCTTGCCTGTATTCCTTTTTACTCAGTCTTCAAAAAATCATAAAACAGTAATAGCCAATAACAATAAGTATTTCGCATAGTATCCTGGCATAGTAAGGACTCCATGATTAAATACTGGAAAAGCATATATCTGACGTAACAAATGTTAACAACAGACGCTCCCCGCCATTTCTTGTTAACTATGTGATCTTGATTTAGTAATATTTAAAATAAAATTAATTGGGTTTTTTTTTTTTTTTTTTTTGTTTGTTTGTTTGTTTGTAAATTCCCCTTTCTTCCTTACACAGACAGTCCTCATGCCAAAAAATGTTTGCCTGCTTAAAGAAGAGCAAACAGAATCTAAGATTGTGGTCTGAAATAATTGTGTCAGTCATCAGGGAATGGACTTCTTCCGCTCTTCCCTCTTGAGATTGCCTTTAAAAGCTGCTTATAGTCCTAACCACTTAAGTAGAAGAAAGATGTAAGTACCCTGAAAGTAATGGAAAGAGCAACAGGGATTAAGGGGCTGCAGGGATTCATTTACAAAGAACTATTTTTAAAGCATTGCACTTCATAGATGATTTCGTACTGGGTGGAAGTGCTTTACATAACCACCACCACTATAATCAGCCAGGGAAAACCATTTCTCTCACCATCTTCTGTAACCCATTATACTTCCATCACTTTTTATTTTACTTTGCTGTATCTCTGAAGTGTATATTTGTAGGCCATAAACATCAAGGTGAGTGACAAATTGCTGCATCTACAGGGCAAAGTGCACACATGAAAATGTGCCTGGCTATGTCAGGAGCTGCCTGGTGCAGAGATTTATTAGACTCTGATACAGCCTCCCAAAGGAAGCAGTGTAAATTTTGTAGTTTAATATATTTTAAATAATACCAGACAGCGTTTGAAGGAAGGTACTCCAGCTGTTTACATTCATGTCGTTCCTTCATAGCCGAGTCTCAGAATGCTGAACCAGTAACTACAAAATAAAATTATCAGCACTTACTCTGCAGGAAACTAGTACTTCTTTAGTTCTCTTTTAAGTGTCAAGATACAGACTGAGCAGTGAATTTCATAACTTAATTCAGAGCAGAGTTGCCACATGCCCCTGTCTCCAACTGACCTGAGTTAATAACTGAGGCAAAGCAAACATGTCATCCTACTGCTTCAAACCTTAATGCACTGCCCTCAGGAACATAACCAAAGAGCAGATTAACTGGAGACTGCTTTGTAGCCCTGGCTCAGGACTTTGAGTGTGAATGAAGCAGACTGTGAAATCAGTCTGTAATCTGATGGGAAACCAATGAAAAACCATCAGGACTAATGGTACATGCCATCTGGTAAAAGAAGAGCTGATGTATTTTGACTGAAGATGCATCTTAGACACAAGGCAAAGCAGAATTATAAATCAGCATTACAGCTACATAAAACAAACCCCAGAGTAGTTCGGTTTAGGATTACATCTCTTTTCCTGATAAATTAGCTCAGCACTGGGTGGTTTTGTAGGCAGTCAAAAAAGGATGTTTTGGAAGCTGACCTATGTATCAAAAATCCGAGAATCATAAACAAAGAAATAAACATTTTCTTCTTGGAGTTGTAGGCAGTGAAACATGGCTCAACTACAGGAGAAACAACCACCTGGCCTGATATTTTCTTTTTTTTAACTGATATAATGAATCTGTTTGACTTTGACCAGTATCACTTCAGGTAAATGTTTGCCTGAATGCAAATACCTCACTGGAGCACAAGGTGAATTCTGCAGACCCTGCTTTTAAATCCAGTAGCTGTGGAGAGTCTGCAATAGGCAATCTCCAACATTCAGAGGTTTAGTAAACGTGCCATGATTACAGTTAACCAGAGCTGGTCATTGTTTAGAAGTGTTAAAATTATACAAAGAGCTACAGAAAATCATTGCTTCCATACTATGGTACTGGTGCTTGTCTCCAGGTACTGGTCTTCTTTTGTTTTTCTTCATGCAGAAGACTTGGACCAAATTGAGGAGAAAACTGCAGAGTAAGGAAGTGCAGTGAGCTTTGCTGTCCTTGAAAACCCACGCTGCTGCATGTCTTGCTCCTGACCAGCTTATCATTTTACTCTTTCCAGGTCTGCATTCCCAGCACAGGAAAAGGAGAGCAAAACACAGCACAGGTGGCAACTGATGTCTCCATAAGCTTTACTCCTGTGGCTCTGGTATGTCCCATTGACAATATCATACAGGGAATATTGGTGATACTGAAAACATGAAGCACTGAAATAAGCAACCCCAGGAGAAGCTTTTTCTCTTCAGCAATTTGAAAAGCACTTTTAGAAATCACAGGCAAACTTCCACCCTGCTGACCAGGAGTAAGAAATGTCAAGAAAATCAGCTATATCATCTTGCCAGAAAAGAAGATCTCTCTCTCATCAGTCTTCAGAAGCCTTGATGGTTGTCTGACCTGATCCAGCTGAAGACTGAGAACCCACTGCAGTATGAAAAGGACATCTAACTTGTCCACATATGTCATGGGGACATGGAGACAGACCTATTCCACTGCTGTCAGTATCACACACACCAATGTGGACGTAGCAAAAGTTCAGGGCACACAGCATGCACAGCTGGTCCCTCACCACCTCTGAATGCTGGAGGCTAAGAGTAGACATTTACAGAACAGAGCTGCCCTCCTCAGAGGAGGAGATCATGTAGCCTGTGTATCCTAAAGCACGTATCCCAAACCAGTGAGAAACCTGCACCCTAAAGCCACCTTTTGTTGACTGCAAAAAAGTTCTAAGGACTTGCTCAGTTGCAGAAGTCTGTACTGTAGTTTTCTATGAGTTCTGTAAGACCATCACCATATGTTCACAAAGAAATCATAGTTAATGTATGGCCTTGAGGGCCCATGCTAATAAGCAGGCATTAGTTTACCTGTGGGATCTGACGTGAGTAAGCAGAGTTGTGTGAAATCACTTGACAATGAAAATCTGATGCTCGGAGATGAGCAAAATTCAAAATGTGATCTTTTGCTCCTCTTCTTCCCAAGGGGAATGACACAGGAACTCCAGAACTACAAGGCTACCAGCATATTGCTGACTCTAGAAAGCAGTCTTGAATAAAATAACTGGTAAGTTGGCTGTATGATGAATGGTATTTTGATAAAAGCAGGAGATTTTAATCCCTATGCTAAACTAGTTTATCATACGATCACAGTTTTTGCCGCTTTAACTTGTTAATATACTGATATAATAAGGCACCCGTATATTGTAGTAAAAAATTAAATAAATGTTATTAATACTTCAAAGGGCTTTGTCATAAAACCAATAAAAGCACATTGATAGTTAAGGATAATCCACGACTGATTGGCTCATTCTCACTAAGCAGTTAAATCTTCAGGAGGAAACACAATGCTTTTCTTGAAAAACGATGATGCACTTTGGATGGCATCCAGTTATGGTGCATAATTTGTTATCCCATTTTCGATAATATTTATCCTTCTATTTTGTAATCTTCTCTGCCTGCTTCCTTGGCAACAGGATAATACCTTATGAGCCATCATCATAAACACAAATTATAATTTGTGTTTCTTTCAGCTCAGGGGTGTTAGACAGCAGATGAACGGTGACCCCTTTGGTGGCCGATTTTCAGCAGAGGGTGGAAATGGTAGACAAGGGCTGACCTGCCCTTTGCCTGACCTTGATGGGGAAAATGCAGCTTGCACTCAAAATACTCACAGCTAGCTAGATCCTTTAATGATACCAAGCCTTATTTTTAATCTATTTTAATCCAAGCAGGTTAAAATGCCTCCCATGTCCCACTAGCCTCCTCCTTTGCCTGCAGCCAGTGGTTGGCAGAACACAGGGGCTGACAAGGCACAGCACTGAGCTAGCTAGGATTTAGTTTTGCATCTTTGGTCACCAGAGGTCAGAATAAGCCAGAATCTTCATAAATCTTGCTCATGATGCTTGTTTCTTCCAGTCCAGATTTCCCATATGAGTACTTTGTGAAACTGCCCAGGTAATGTGCTTGTACAGTAAACCTAATCTGTCCATCGGTAGTTTAAAATTGCTGAAGGGAAATGATCCTTTCCCATTAGCAGGACATGCAATGCTGAATAAAAACACTAAGCCGGGCACCCCAGCTTCTTGTTTTGTTCTTATCATGCTAATTATGGGGAATGGGAAAGTGACTGATAATTTACTGACATCATCAAAAAAATACTATTCAGCCCAGTTGAAAGAATAAATTATTCTTTACAACCAGAAGGAGGAGACATGTTTTTCAAGCTGGAATGTCTTGACTCAAGAATGCAGCAGATCCTGAATGTATTTTTTCATTTTAGTGGCATATTTAAAGAAAAGGTGGAAGATTTTAATTTAGCCATTAGAGGTCAGTAAATCCCAGGTTATTCATCGGGTTGTGGAATACAATTATTGAAAAAAATTAGAAACAAGGAAAAGCTATAAGTAATTACAGCATTTCTGAAGTTTTGGGGTTAAATGCTGGGTGAAATAGAGTGCTGGAATGGAGATTTGAAGAGTAAAATTGCAGTTTTCTGCTGAAAATGAGCACAGCTGAAAATTAGTCCACATTCTTCAGAATTTGTTGGTGTTCATTTGTAAGACTTATCTAAATGACTTAAAAATTTAAACAGATCACTATTCAATTCGAGATGCATAATCAGTCCAGGGAGCCAGGACCTGGAACTAGAGCACACTTTTCTCATACATGGATGTGTACCCACTACACTATGCTGCAGAGTTACATCCCTTCTATACTGCTGCCCTCTCAGCCCAGGAATTCATCTCTCTTGCTCCACAGCAGCTCAGCTGCCATGAGAAAGGTAGAACAAAATACTGACTTCCACACACATACTAGGGGATAAGAAAGTTATATTACTCCTCTTATACTACCACCACTAACAGGAAATCATCTTAATCTAAATAAGGTAACTGCACATGATTTAATAATGCCTGATCCTGATTGATGCAGCTTAAATAATACATCTATAGACCAGCTAAAATTTATCTTGCTTTACTTTCTGACCCTTGCCAGAGAAAAATGTGCACTCATTTCTCTCCTGAACCTTCTCCCTCCAATGTTGTTCTGCTATCTAAATTTCTGTTAGCCTATGTGAAGCTAGCTTGATGTACACTGTCTCTTAATGATTGCTCAGATTTGCTAAACAGCTCTTCATATTTTACAGTTTCTGGGTGCCCAGGTGCTAACCTGCAGCCTGGAGGCATCTCCTTGCTCCATACAAGGGCATGCCTCTGGACCATACATCTTGTTGTGCCAGGCTTCTGTATTACCTGGTATGAACCTTAACCTTGATACCTAACTTCTCAAATATTTGAAATAGAGGGAATGTAAGCACCAATCTGGTGAAGCACATCCCCTGATGTGCGCACTCACTCTCATTAAGGGAACATGCCAGGAGAGGAGACAGACAGAGGTCTCTTAATCAGTTATAGGAAGACTATTAGGCTGCCAATGTGACATCACTGTGAAGAAGGCAAAACCCAACCTGAATGGACCAGTCCTAGTGAGAAAGTGTTTATAACGTGGTATAAGGCCAAGGTGAAACTTCCTCAGGAATTGCTTGCAGTTCTGTGTCAGACAGTCTGACTTCCAGGCAAAGAAGACCACCCACAAGATGAGTAGATATAGACAGGGCACAGTGATGATCAGCAGAAAAGCAAAGCAGATAAAACAGCACAGCTTGTCTAGCCTGGCAAAAGAAAGGCTGGAGATAGTTGTGACAGTTGGCTATAAATACATTGAGGGGTGAGTGTAGAGGAGGGAGACGAGATATTCAGGATGAAGAATATACTTGGCAGAAAAACAGATGGCTGTAAATTGCCTGTAAAATTAAAAAATGTAGGCCAGAACTTAGGAGAAAATTTCCAGGTCTCTCAAAAACTTCATTTTCTCAGGGTCTACAAATGATCAATGTAAATGTAGATATTTGTTAATTAGGGAAATGACAAGACACGTTGCCCATGGCAGGAGGAGACTGGAACTGGCGAGCCAGCAGGCCTGTAGAATCATTAGCTAGGCAGACCCCTTTAAAAGTGCTTTACAAATAGGTCTTCAAAGAAAAGCTCCATGGGGTCCAGTTTTGCCGTGTGTGTGCACAGCATTTAATGGGAATCCCTCACAGTGATGACATTAGGGCTTCCAGCCACTGACAGGTGATTGCCAAGGCCTGCGTGCAAGACAATGTATGCTGACTGCATGCAGATCATGCAAGGTTTATGTCAACAAGGAACATGGACCTTGGATGGGTAAAGGACCTCCTTTATTTATAACTCAGATATTTGCATTGAAAACTGGTCCTAGGTCAAAGAGAGGAAAAAAGAATCAGTTGTATCTAAACTCCAAAAGCAGATAGGCACAGAGCAAGGTTTCCACTGAGCCTGTTGCTCAGCATAGAAGGGAAAGACACTGAGGATAAGTTCAGTGTTTCTCAGAAGCTTCTTCTTTTATTCTGAAGAAATAAAACTGAAGCAGTAAAGTAAAAGGAACCGAATCCTGTGGTTGGGGATTTGAACTCAAGCTGGTGAGTCAGCCCTGTGTCATCCAGAAATAGTCTTCTGCTTCAAAACAAAATGTGTGTCAGCAAGGGGTTCTTCCTTCTGTCGGGATGCTGGGCCATGCCACTGTGTTGGTGACTGTGGCATTGGTGGGACAAGGAAAGACTTTGACATCACCCCCAGGGAAGCCAAAGAGAAAGGGCTTTCCACAGCCCTTCAATGGCAGGTCATGTAAAGGCTGGAGAATGGGATTGTTGATCTCGCAGAGTGGCTGCACAGCCCCTGTTCCCCAAGGACAATGAACTAACAGATTTTGTTCTTCAAAAGTAGAAGCCAAACTTCATGCTCTTCTGTCCAGGTTCAAAGATGGTCTGATTTATGCAAGTCTTGAGCATTCAATAACTTCCATTAATTTCAGTGAGGTTTGGTTTTTTTATAAAAAATGTATCATTCTGTGTTAATAGAGAAGAATGCTGCAAAACTGTCAAAATAATAAACAGCTTGGTGTATGTGACATTTTAATAATTCGCCTCCTTAAGTATCATGGCCCTTATCATCATCCTAACTCAATGACAAATGATTTGATCTTTCATTTTCTCTAATCAAGAGCTCTGGAATTAGATCATTTTACTTAATGAGAACTGGAAAGTCACTTAAATAATATGGATTCAGAACTCAAGTCAGATGTGACTTTTGAGCAATGTGCTATGTGGGGCAAAGTGTGGATGAAAAAAAAGGAAGAATAGAAACTAGGATGAAAAAGAGAAAAAATAACCAGAGACAGAAGCAAAAATTTCATCTGTTTTGGTTTAGAAGATAGCACGTCACATTATAGAGCTAGAAAAATAAACACATCATCAGCTCCATTTTCATCACTTAGAGTAGATATTTTAAGAAACTTCATCAACTAAGTAGGAAGTTGCTATGTGGCTAATAAGGAAGATCAGACGAGATAACAACACAAACAGCCTCAGGAAAAAACCCATAATAAAAACTGATGACTACAGCTAAAAGCTGCTATTTAAACTTTTTTTTTTTTTTTTATTGATGTAAGAGCTATCATGTGTTCTTCATGCTGCAGTATCCACTGTGAAGGTCATATCTGAAACAATGCATATTGATCTGAGCCTGTGTAAGAGAGACATTGTAGATGCAGAATAATGATTTAGTCTCTGCACCATGTTCTCACGCACTCAGACTGTATGTACAGGCACAATGTACAATGCACAAAACCACATCTGACATTTCTCTGCAAACTGACCAGTCCTTCCCTCAGTGCTGTGATGTGAGGCAGGCTGGAGACCCCACTTTCTTCTGGGGGTGCAGCAGACGTTATTCCCCAGGCTTTGCCTGTGTCCAGATCTCACTGTGCTGGGGCATAAGGGGTCCCACAATACAGTGGGAGCAGACCTTAGCAGTAAGAGCTGAAAACTACTATTCATACCAGCCTTCCTATTGATTTAAAAGCAATTATTTGCCTGAGTAAACCCTGCTCGTCTGAGAGAGGGGTTACAAAGTTATGGCCAGAGGCTTTTGAAAGCTCCTATCAATCCCAGATACATGTATCTTGAGACTTACGCTCTACTACCATGAGATGCTTATAGTCCTGAGTCTTTAACCAAGTCTTCTGTGCCTTCCTGTTTTGTAATTATCCTAGGTGGCCATAGCATTCCTTGGTGTCTTTTAGAAAGATTTGGGATGTGACTGAGTTTGTCAAGCTTTCTAGGTGATCCTGAAGTACATAGCACTATGTACATAGTACATAGAATTGGGTCATGAGCTGAGAGGACTCCCCACTTCTGGACTCTGTCCTGCACCATGTATTAGGACTGCCTGAAGGTGCAGGTGGAGGAGACAGCAACAGCCTGGATACACCAAGAGAGGGATGGCTAAAGAGGCAGCCCAAAAACTGGTGTAGTCACAGCAGCCTTCTCAAACAGACATCTCCAAGTTGTGCTGAGCTCAGCTCTGGGCACATTTTAAGCTGACTGAGCTATGTATGGGCTGCGAGCTCAGCTCTGGGCACATTTTAAGCTGACTGAGCTATGTATGGGCTGCAGTTGGCCATCAGTTTGTCCATCCCTTACTGCCTACAGTGTGGAAAGGGCAACAATAAACATTTTGCTCCAAGAAATAATGAGTCTTTGGTCTAGGAAGGAAAGTTTTGAGAGGCAATTTCCAGCATATGATTCCTAAAACTCTACAGCTGTGAAGAGGCCAAATGACTCAGTGGACTAAGATTATGCAAGCAGTAAAAATTAATTATATTCATTTTATGGTTTGGTACATAACTTCCAGTCAGCCATTTAACCTTTCCCACTGTCCCTCTGTGTAAAAATGCAGTGATAGGACACAGCTCAGGGCATGTTCTGATATTGTCTTGAGGTGGAAAGTTGATATAACTGCTGAGCATCACTTGTGTCATGTCAGTTATATACCTTAGAGACTTAACTGGTAGTGCTGACAGACCCTTGGTAATAGGACTGTTACAGGCATTAGTATGTCTATAAGCACAGGTAAATCTCCTCTTTGTATTTATTTTATCCTCAAGTGGATCACCAAAATCAGTCTTTTTGCTTCACACACATTAAATAACCTGTCCTGAATCTTCCAAATGTGTGGCTTTCTGCAGCACAAATCCTCTGCCAGAGCTTTCAGATGGCATGAGTTAAGCATGATCTGGTTTGCTTTTTTTCTGTTTCTTTTCAGGGGTACAGGCCTATGTGATGAAATCATAAAGCCACATTCTCATGTTGCCCAGTTTTTCCTTTCTTTCACATGGTTTAATGTGTTGAGTGCCATTAACATTTGAAGTACTATAAGTATGTTCAGTCAGTAATGAAAGTCTTCACAGCTTTCTCAGCTACTGTTCATCATCTAACTAGTACTGAAATATGAAGAGAGCATACTGCTTGACCTTTGCCATTTGTTTTTAAAAAGCACTGTTTCTTGAACAGCATGATGGAAAATTCTGTAGGATCAGTGTCCTGGGTGATGCATAGAAAGACAAAGGTCATGTGGTCCTCCAACACCTTTTTTCCAGCTGCTGAAACTGAGATGATGATTTTTACCTCCATAACACAGACCATGAAAGAGGACAGAAGAAATGGCCTCAACAGTAGTAGAATAGCAGAAAAATAGTGGTGAAATCACTTAGGAATTATTTGCTCTCTGGATACATTTGACAAGAGCATAAGAAAGTCTTTTCATTAGAATGCTTGGGATTTTCTAAGTATGAAATGTGTAGAGATAAGGCTGATGTAAGGAAAACATTAGCTATTCTCACAGACTAATTGCAGTCCTACCACTGCAGATTATAAAAAAGAAATTAGTCTATAATCATAAAGTTCTTGTACTCTATTCGAAATGGGGGGAAGAAATGTAATTCTTGACAGTAAGTGAAAGTGAAGTATGCAGTATGATACTTTGCATTTTGGAAGGGACCTTGAGTGGTTTTCTAGCAAGCAAAACCATAACTGTCTTTGTTGAATAACCAATAGATGTATGTCTTATCTGTTCTTAAAAATCTCCATAAACAAAAATTCTCCACCTTTCCATTTGCAAACTTTTTTTTTTCTTTTTTTTTTTTTTTTTTTTTTTTTACCACAAAGAGAAATCTGCTAGTCTTGAGTTATTTCACTGGAGCACCAACTTTTATTAGAAAAAATATCCTAGCAGTGGCCAGTGCTTTCTCACACCACTGCTGAAGAAACTGCCTTCATTGAAGAAGCTTTCCAACCTCACAAACCCAAATGTTGTCCCTCCTTGCACTGGAAAGCCTCTTGACCAAAGTAGCCACTGCATAATCTAGAGAAGAGTTATGGTGTAGAAACCTACACCAAATGAAGATCTATACCAAATGGAAACCCAAAGCAGATATACCAGGTATTTAGACCTGCCTCTGCCAGTGTGCTCTCTGTTACTAACTCCAAACACTTTTCCTCCTTTTGCTTTGTCTGCAATAGCCTTCCTCTACTCCTTCACTACTTAACTCACACCGATAAACCTCTCCTCCTTCATGGTCCCTGCCTTTTTGTACCTGACCTAAATGATACTTTCAGACCAGATTTTGCGAAAGGCAGCTGAATGCTGGGGGAATATTCTAATATACTTGGGTATTCCTTCAATACCTCAGAAATTACTCTGCCTATGCTGAACATGGAGGGGTAGCAAGTAGATATGTCCCTCTGGACATGGCAGTCCCCATGACCACAGTTAATCTGACAGCTAGCCAAAGAAACTGCCTGTTTGTTTTATAACTTCTACCAACGCAGTGCAATTTTTCCTGCTGTGACAGTGATTTTTCAGCCACAGTCATATGTCACTGGCCACACAAGTCCCCTGAGAGGCAAAAGATAGACCAGCCTCAGCGTGCTTTTGTGGAAGCAGCAGTCTGTGGCCAGTCTCTGCGAGGAGGAGCTGCTGCAATGGACCTAATCCTCACAGGGAGAAGGAAGCCAACATGTATGAACTGCAGAGAGCCCCGCTCACAAACCCTGGTTTTACTTTCTGAAGGAACAGCTGTCAATAGTAATTTTCTTATGTTTTTGCTTTTAGAATGTTGGAAATTCCATATGGAGGCCACTGGTATGGCTCACTGAGAAAGCCAAAGTTTCTGAGCCCCGATGTCCATCATGCTTAATTATGAAGCCACAGTAGGCTCTTGTATGTAAAATCTGGCCCATATATTGCAAGTCCTTATCATCCATTAATACCTTGATTTTTTTCATAGACATCAAGGCATAAGACATTTCATCCTCTCATGTTCCTTCTTCAAAATACATACTGGAATGGAAAAAAATTATGCATTTTCTCCTGACATGTGTTACATCTGACTCACAAGTGTTCCAGATCCTCCAGGACTGCGGCTCCTCTGTCCCATTCTGCCTTGGAAATACAGCAAGGTTTAGGAATGGCCCTCCCTGATACATTTAAGTAACATAGTGTGCTAACTTTAAAACACTCACCCTCATGTTGTGTCCCCCCAGTATTTATTTAATTCCTTCCCTTTTTCACTCCCACAATTTTTGTATCATGATAGACTTGCAAACACAAATCCCTCAGGCAACTTTCAAAATATCAGCCTTTATCAAGACTGGTTATTCTGTTGATACAGCTTTTTGCTCATTCTATTTTTCCTTTTCTATGTTCTCTAGACCAAATCTGTGTGAAGGAGGAGGAATGCATTTTCCCCCCCTGCCCTTCTTTTAAGACTTCACAGATAGCCCCGGACTCACTGTACTGTAAAACATCCTCATTGGAAAAGAGCCAGAGGTCACTTTGTTCAGGACTCCCTGTGCTTTCCTCCTATTCCTCATTATCCATTTCTCTAAGGCCTTCACAGTCCTTCTTTCTGTCTCCTTTACAATGTTTGACCTCTGTTCTCTTGGTCAGTTGTCATGTCTCTGCTTTGATCTGGCTCAGATCTCACACAGCTCTTCTCTCCCTGCTCTCTCCATTAGCACTTTTTTTCCCCTGAAAGCACCCAGACAAATTCTTCTGTTGCTGGCACTTTTAATCCCTTTGGCTGCTCCTGCACTGGTGAATTTACTCAAGGCCTGGGAAGACGGTGACTGTAGTTACATCCACGATTAAGAGTCTGCAAAAAGCACCAGTGTCCCAGGTCTGCTCAGTGGAGACCCTGCTGACTTCTGTTTATTATTGCTGGCCTTCAGCCAGGCCAGCCCAGCCAGCGGGCTTACTGGTTGTTCTTGTTCCAAGTGCTCAGGCTGGATGAAGGATCCCCCTGAGGAAAACCTGGGGACTGGAGGAGCAGTATGCCTGCGTGTCTGTGCACACACACGTGTCCATCACTAACCAGCGTCGGCCCTGGCTCCTTGTGAAAGCTCACACATCCTTTTTATTGCTAAGTTTCCATTTTCTTGCTACCCTGAAGAGGCCTCTGACTCCTGCATATCCGGCTGGAGCTTGTTGGAGTCTCCTCCAGCATTCCTCCATGTTTCCTCACCAGTTCAGGGGGAAGAATAGCACTTACTGAATGGCCTATTCACACCCTGGTAGACTTAGAAACCACAGAGAAAACACCAAGGGCTCCTCTGCAAAACCAGTTCAGGCAGGAGCACCCGAGTCATCAGGAGACTTGAGGCACCATCTTTCCCACTCAGGACTGAGCAAGTAACACTGAACATGGCAGGTGACAAGGCCATTGTCCCCATTGCTCACTGCAGACCTGGCAGCAAATTAACAGACAGCAATGGCCTCCAGAAGAAAGCTTGTGCTTCTCCTTCAGCTCCAAGCACAGAGCTGGATTGTTTCCAAAGGCAATGTTATGTGTACTCATCTGGAGGCTGTGTAAATAAATCACTTCAAGGAATTAACTGGGTTTTCTGAGTAGCTACAGCTTCTTTTCGCTGAACCCTCAGCAAGGCAGAGATTGTCTGGCCTCGCTGTGGTACTGACCACTGTGCTCCCTGTGCTGCCTCCCATCTGGGCAAAGCTCTCTGCTGCCCAGGAAAAACTGCCTGCGGGATCAGTGGCTTCAAGCATTTGTACACATTAACTGGGGAAGATTTATACCTTGTTTCATACAGGATTTCTTTCTGCTTGGTTATATGTGAGGAATTTGCAGCTTTAAAAAAGCTTAGAGTAATTTTCAGCCTCTCTAGACAAAAGTTTATATGACGGGCCTCTAGTTGCATTTTCTGCCGGTACCACTGTTGGTGGCCCTGGTACCTGGGCTCTTACCTTCCTGTTGGTCTCCAGAATCTATATTACCTTGCATTTTAAAAGGTGCTTTGGGAAGTCCCTAACATATGAAAACAGCTGAATGTAGCAATGGTGCCAGTATACTGTGCCCAGTATCCCAGGCTATACAACCAGCTGCCATGTCTGCCTATTTTGACAACAGAAAATGTTGAGGAAACATAATCCCAAGTTCTTCAATTAGCTGAACTTCCAGCTTCAGTAAAAGACAATAACATTTTAGAGATGACCCATCAAAAGATTTGAATGAGGAACTTTCCTTTCCAAACCTGACTGGACTCCTGTAAATTTTAGAAAAAATCCGTTGTCATGTTTTCATTTAGAAAACTGGAACAAGGTTTTTTGTATGCCCACTTCACAAAGGGTTAGGAGATGCCTCAAATTGCTTTTGAGACTGAAAATACTTTACTACTCTTTAGTCCTTTTGCCCACTTAAGTATTACTTGGAGGCTCAGACCATCAAAGATATTGGGGTGACTCTCGTTAATAACAGGGATTAACCTAGATAGGAGTAACCCAGGGGAGCAGGGAGTGCAAGGTTTATAATGCTCCTGAGGCTCTCGGGAGTAACTGTTGATCTTTACTGCAACTTCTCCCCGTGCATGCAGTTCAGTGAGGGTGTAGGTATGTCTCATGCACACATTCATAGACACACAGATGGATAGATATGAAGGTAAAAGGGACTCTGGAATACCCAAAATACTGCTGCTTTCAGAATAAAAATAAAAACAAATTAGTAGCTTGATCTTACTGTCATTAAGCAGGTAAGAAATTAATGAAATCACTGTGACTAATCCTGTGATTAAGGACTGTGGACCAGGTTTGGGACTTAATCTCTTCTGAGAAAATCCCAATTTAACAGGAGTAAAATGATCCTAGGACCAGGTCGTGAAGAAGACTGTTTCGAGCATGTGAAAGAATAAATCAGCATTACTTTCATGTTGGAGGGATATTTTTGTGTTTAGGTAAGTCCATTATACATGTGAAGCAATTGTGTGTTTGACTCTGCAGCTGTGATATAAATATCATTTTTACTAGAAAATTAAGTTCATCTGAACATAAAGCTCTTTCGGGACAGCACAGTGATTTTGAAGCATGAAAGGAAGAGCATGATTGTTTGCAGAAAATGCAAGGACAGAAAGGGGATGCAGTGTCCTTTTTCAGGAGTCACATTTAAAGGGTAAGATTAGAAGTGCATTATCTTGATGTGGGATTACAGAAAGCCCACTTGCACAGCTGGTGCAACTGGCACTGAGAGGAAGACAATCTGCCTGCTCTCCAGCTTCTAAGCAGCAATAACATCACGCTGTTTTCAACATACTGTAGGACAACTGGGAGAAGGTCTTACTGGATTTTAAAATAGTTGCTATATATGTATATATATGTGTGTGTGTCTCTAGGTGTGCTTGTGTCTGTATGTGTGGTTAATCATTGTTTTTTTGCTATTTCCAGTTTCTTAAATATCACACAGAGCTGTTTTTTTAAGTTTTTCTTTTTTTTTTTTCTTTTTGTCTGTTTTTTTTTTTTTTTTACTTTTGTTTTTTCTGTCC
>JANIJG010003673.1:53269-79420 GCA_024611175.1 Megaceryle torquata
CTTTCCTATAATGAGGGGCCCAGAACTGAACACAGTATTTGAGATGAGGCCTCACAAGTGCTGAGTACAAGGGCATGCTAACTTCCTTTCTCCTGCTGACCACACTATTCCTGATATAAGCCAGGATCCTGCTGGCCTTCTTGGCCACCTGGGCACACTGCTGACTCATTGGTTAGAAAGCCTCTGCCATTAAACAAGCCTCTGGCAAAGCTGAGAGTGAACACTTTGTGGCATAACTTGGGGAGGAGGCACAAGGATGCCTTTACCTTCACCCTCCAATTGGAGGTGAAGGCCAGGGCAGGGACCAGCATCTGGAGGGGATGAGGTGTCTTGGAGACAGGACTCAGCAATGATTTCAGCTTCCCACTACAGAGACAGCAATACCTGAAGAAAGAAAGAGTCTGTCTCATGCAGAGAAGTGAGAATGTTTTCAGGCACAGACTGAGCAAACTAGTAAAGAGGTGGATAATGCATGTCCAGAAAACAGGGCACTGAAGCTTCCCCAGCAACAAAAAGGGACAAGAAAGAAAACTGTGGGATGACTACCTCGGAGATCTGTATGGTAGTATAAGAAACATGAAAAACAAATTGGAAGAATTTCATTCACAGTCAGAATTATTACTTAACTGATTTGATAGGTTAATAGATGTGATACATTTATGGTTTATCTTGGGCTGAGGAAGATGAAGAGGCATGTTTCCAAAATGAGCATATTGGTTGTGTATGCCTGCTGTGAACACAGTCAGAGGCAGTAAGAGCTGCTGAAAGTCTTTGAGCATAAAAGAAGTCCAATTTTGAAGCAGTCCAATAATTGAGATTGTTATCTGATTCTCAGAGAGGGAAAGGATCCTTTGGACCTTGTTTCTTCCAAGTGAAGAGGATTTGGTCCAGAGGGTGAAGGGAGAAGGCAAATCCTGTATGACAGGGATGATAAAGAATGGTATTCCTGACATCTAGCAAGGGAAGAAAGCAAAGCAGTAAAATTAAAATAAAGGATTTGAAGAAAGACAGCATCACTCAACTTGGAGACTTGAGAAAGAGGCAAGGCAGGAGGAAAAAGGGAGTTTGAAGGAATTTCTTTAAAAGGCAGCCTCAAAAGGACAAGCACAGATTATTTAATACAAATAGGATACAGGAAGTGTAGTAAGAAATCACTTTTGCTAACTCAGTAGTTCTTCAGTGACCTGAAAATTATTCAGCATGTAAAGTAGGTCAAGTTACTAAAAAGATCTATGTAAGACTAGCACAAACCTACAAGGACGAAATCAGACAGGCATACAGTATAACAGAATTAACACAGGAGGTAATAAAAAAAAAGAACAGAAAAAAAATATTTTAAAAGAGCATTTGCTAGAACATGAAGGCAAGGAAAAAAAGTGGTGCAGTGCTAAGGGCAAAAAAAGGTTAATATCACATATATAGAGAGGAAATGAGGGAAGACACAGTAGGTTTCTTTATACTGGCTGTAGTGATGCTTTTGACTTTGCTTCCCAAGGGACTCTCATAAGCAAGTTAAGGAAGCAGTTTTATTGAAATTACTGTGAAATTGTTGTACAACTTGCTGGAAAACCGTACTTCCAACCCCTAACATTCTGTGATTCTGTAATTTGTGCTAGGATTTCTCCTAGGTCTGCTATTATTTAGTGTTTAATGGTTTGGACGCTATATAATGTAGCTCTTTTTCACAGGACACAGACTGGATGACACAACTGGAATTCAAAATTATTTTGAAAATGGAAGTGGTCTGAAATAAATAAAGCAATATAAAATTCAATTATGAATACAAGATAGGGAATGGTGGACTAAACAACTGCTTTTAGTAAAGTAGTTTCACAATTATGTGGCTGCATATGACTGGAGTCAGTGATGTTCCACTGCTGTGAAAATGCCACTTTACAGCAGGATGCACAAAGGAGCTGTATGGAAGATATTTCCTGCCTTGTTTATCACTGGTAACACCTCAGCTCTGCTTTAAGAAAGATGGTGTCAGTTTCAGAGAAACCAGGGCAGAAGCAGCAAGATTAAAGTCCAAGAGTCCATGAACTCAGAGGTGATATTGAGAGCACTGTGGCTGATTAGACAAGAGAAAGCTGAGGAGAAATATAACATCTTCGACATTTGTAAATCGTTCTGCAGACCATGGATCATAGGATAAGAAATGGTCTTGAAAAGTGTCATATGGAAGATTTATGTTGAACAAGCTTTGAATAACTTAGAAGCAGGGCTGTTTGCCAGGGGAGCAGCTAGCTGTGGGCATGGGAGGATCTCAGGTTAGACCAAACTGAGCCTGCCTGGGGACAGGGGATAGACTGCATGATCTCTCAAGTACCTTGCCAGGCCTGTTTTCTATATTCCTACAGTGACTTAAATGTTCCTTGTAATGAGAATGGTTGTCATAGAGAGATTTCACAGAACTGACATTTTCCCTGTTAGAATCATATCTGCATCTGTAAGACTAGTGACCAGAATACCTAATGACTCATCCAGTTAAAAATATCTTAAGAAGCAGAAAAATGAGAGCACTTAACATCATCTAATGCAGCCTTGAGGGGTCATAGGAGCAGATTTATTTTTCCTTTGTGACACGTGTTAAAAAGGCCTACTTCAGTGACAAACAGTACGTCTGCCACGCTGATATTTCAAAGATGAGAAAACATTTATCAGAACATCATTTTAAAATTAAGTACTGGCTCATGGGGGTTTATTCCAATTAAATACAGACAATAATAAGAAAAGACAATAATCAAAGTGCCTGTTCAACAAGGTTTTTAGATCTGTGGGGATCTAAAAGTGAGGATCCAGATTCTGCTGCATCAAACCCACATCAAAACAGTGCTGCTTCCAATGACTGAACCAGGTCTGCCTCCTGTTTAGGACCAGATGGGATGGTGGTGGGCATGTTCTAGAAATGAACTACATGGTCTTGCGCTTTGATCTTGACTGAAACTGTATTTGACTCTCACAGTGAAAATTGACTGGAGCAAGAAATTTGTTCTGATGTCCTGTTTACTTAAAAAAATATTATTTTTAAAAAAATTAAAAAATCCCCTCTTCCTTTTTCCAGTTATGTAGTACATATGCACACATTGCTGCTTAAATGCTTATATAAAATATTTTGTTAACTCTTTAATAAAGGCCCACCCAAGAGTAGGGAAGGTGAACAATTGGTCAAAATTAGTAGACTAAAGTTGAAAACGTCTTGCTCATCTATGAGCAGCTCCTATCTGAAAGAAGGGATTTCTTTTTTTAAAAAAAATACCTGAGTGAGATATATGTGAATCACGTCTCTGCCTTACTAAGGCATTTTGCAATGGGCAGATGATTATCTACACCAAACAAAATGCAATATCTTATGTAGTTTCTACAACTCAAACAGAATTCCTCATTAGGAAATTATCTGGAGAGTTGTTTTAGGAAATGAAAGCCATCATCTTAACCTTTTATTCTCATTCTTTTTTTCCTCATGACAGCTGTGTAGATGGATAACTTCAAAGCAAATCCCTTGAACTACATCTGCTACAAGTTCAGATCTTATAAAAGCACAGTGCATTTGTAAGTTTAGGCACAGCAAATATTCCCATTGATTTCAGTGGACTGTCTGGTATATAAGGACAAGCATAGCACAAATAGCATGATTAGAGCCTTACCGTGGTCCTCATCCTTACTGGAAAGGAGAATAAGGCCTTTCATTCCTAAAAGATTTATCACTGGTCATAAACAACAAGTTAGCCTTTTATTGCGTTGTATATTCCCTGGCAAAAGAGATGATCAAAGGCTAGCAAAGGTGCAGGAAGCACTAGCTAAAGCCATACAGATGATTTATAACATACACATGTGAGTAACCTAACGAGAGTCCCCCACTAAGAGGAGACTTTCTTTTTTTCCAAAGTTCTGGATGGGAAATTATTCCCAGCAAACTGCTCTCAAACTGGGAAAAAAAAAAAATAAATAAATTGTGTTCTTATAAAACATAGGCTCTGACCTTAATGCCTGGGCAAACTCACAGAATAAATTTAATTTCTCAGACATGGAGGAGATGCTGGCAGCCTCTTGGGAAGGCAGCAGAGTCAAGGGAGCACAAGGAGGGCAGCATAACACAGGGATGGCTGCTGAGGGGACTGAGACACCTCATCCCAGGAGGCCCTCAGCAGAGCCATGGCTGACATATTCACCTCAGCATGGGAGCCCTTCCTCAAGTCGGGGCTGGCTGTGTGACAGCCAAAGCCCTTCCACCCTACATTTCTGTCATTATGTGATGAATATTGGAGCAAGAAAGGTAGTCTGAACCAGAACCATAAACGTCATTACCTTTGCTCTTAGAAAGGGTTGTGTGCGCACTTAACAAAGTTATCAGCTTCCCGGGATGGCTGTGCATGCATCTGCACTTTGAATAAATGCAATGGGAATGCTGGTTTGCACCCTTAAATATGAGAAAACATTTGCTGATTGTCATGCAGATTCCAGGGGCTTTGGACAACAGGACACATTTTGATGATTGTTTGTTTCTGGATCACTTGTGCTGCTGCCAGCATCAATGCTCGGTTGGGTCCCATACTCTTGCCAGGTAGTCAGTAGGGGAGGATAAAGCAATGACCAATGTTATCTTGGCCTCTTGCACCATTTGAAAGGAAAATAACTAATACTAAACTAAGAAAGTTTGAGTATCTATTGAGGATGATAATATCCCAATGAAATGCATGTATTAATTATTAATAAAAATGGCATCAGATAGCAAAAGATAGCACATAAAAAATGGACTTATATTTACATTTTAAATATTTTTGCTTTCCCCATCATGAAAGTTTGTCTTTAATGGCCTATTAGAGTTTAGTTAATGCTACATTAGCTGATTTTTAATGTACTGAACTCGGAACAAAAAATCACAATCCAGACATTACCTTAAGAAGAAAACACAGAAGGAATCGTGCATGGGAAAGAGGTGTTTACTTTTTTCTTTTCACTGTCTGTCTCATCAGACAAAATTCATTAGAAGTGCAGTCTATAAAATAATGTTCAGCACATTACAAGAAATTGTGTCAAGGGTAATTTTGTATTGTGATAGCAAGGGAATTGTACCAGCCATTCACATGAAGGATAACAATTATTCAACGTCTAATCACCTATGTACCATGTGAAAATTTTCTACTGAAAATTTCAGCATTTTACTCCATTTTTGTAATGAGTTTTCCCACTCAGGAGAAAAAAAGAATTGTAATGAAATGCTAATGCAGTACCTGTAACTTTTTTTTCAATTTTATGTCTAATTTTAAAAAGTAATTATTTAAGAGCACTGTATACGAGTGGTATAAATATAGTAAATGTTTATTTAATCTGTGGATAGCTGATAGCCTCTAGATTTTGTTGAATTATATATGTCTCCATTGAGATGGTTACGTTAATGTTATGTGATGTAACAGTCTAGACTGATTGATATGCCAATGGGAAATTGAGTAAAGGGAAACTGTAATGTCAGAGACAACAGGTATGAAGAGACTTCTCTCCCCAAAGCCTGACTAGAAGTATCCTGATCACAAATTAACAATCCAGTAAACTGCTAATGGTGGATAGGCCGAGGCAGGGGCAGAGTTGACATTAGACCCTGGCAGAGACACTCTCCCTGATCCACAAGAACTGGGAGCAGAAAGAGGCACTGCACATCGGGAACACCATGGCCTCCTCCACAATGATGCCCAGGATGGTCAGCTTCCAGCCAGCAACCAAGCAAACTAAGAAAGCAGAATCCACAAGAAGTAAGATGTTCTTCTATCATGTGTACATCTATGTACTCTTTACTCCTTATTTGTATGTTGAACTCTTTATCTACTTAATGAGATGTACACTCAAGATTTTTATTAATGGACTTTTAAGTATTATACTTGTTAATACTTGTTTCCCTGGAGAAAGATCCTTGATTTCTTCTCATTTATATTTTATATTTAATTTTTCCTGTATGCCTATGTTACGTCTTGAATTAATTCCACTAAACACAATCTTTGTTCATGAAAGGTAGGATTTCTGTTGCTTAATTTTGGCCTCTTAAGAGTTTAGTATCTTGTCTGTGCTTGTTGTCCAGGTTCCCTCTATTATTGGTGAAGAGATAGAGGCCTCTCCAGGGAGCAACGCATTTGATTTGTCTCACATGCCTTCTTTAGACTGGGATGAATCACTCAGTTGTGGGAGGTTTTACATCTTTCTGCTCTGATTTTAGAGAATGCCTGTCTAACTCCTTTATACCCAGTGCCTAGCTTTTAGGTGACCAAAGTCAGGGGAGCTAGATTTCATCTATTCCTGCTATAATGATGTTCCTCTATAGAAATGGTTGCTTTAGAGGGTCATCCCACGCAGTTGATGAAGTAAGCCATGATATGTATTCACTCAGAAGAGGACATACAGCTAATTAGGTCTCCTTGATTTTCCCTGGGTGGATTGGATTCATAAAATCTGTGTGGTGGTCAAAACCCCAGAGTGCTAGGGCTCAGATACTAGTTAATGGACTTCTTCACAGCCCTGACTACTAATGGCTCCATGTGTACAGCCACGTGCAGATGCAACATGATCTGTGGAACTGCCAGGGCAGTAAGCTACTTCTGTAGGAACCTCTTCTCTTCAGAAAGTCTCTGTGGGTGGGATCTCCCTTGATCCATTGCCTCTCCAAATGCTTGTTTCACTACTGTGCCACATGCACAATAACACACCTCACGCCTTTTCTGGAGAAGATGGTAGTTAAAATTATAACCTAACCCATATAATGAATGGGCTCCCCTGGCTGATATATGAGCATAAATGAATTGCAATTATATGACAATCCTTATAGTTATTTCTGCCCAGCAATAGCAAAGTATTTCATGGACATCAGGGCAAAATTCATTCTGTGAAAGGGTGTAATGTAAGGTCTATGTACTGCTTAATTTTCACTCATGCTTTCTAAATAACACTTCAGACATGCAAAGTCCTGACCTGGCCTTTTGACTTTCACTGGCTAATTTAAGATCAACCTACTAAATGGATTTTTTAAGGTCATTGCAAAGTACAAAGAAGGTCTAAGAATAGAAGCCAGTTCTTCTCAGTTTCTAAACCTCAAGACCTTAGGTGCTCTTGTATATAAAGATACTCACTTCCTATGCCAAAACTGTGAAACACCTTCTATAAAAGTTTTTTCCACCTCTTTTGAAGCACTTCTATGGATTTCAGGAGGTTCTTAATACCTTGTTAGCATTTTTGCAATTTGATCTCTGATGACTTTCTCCCTGGTTATATATTCCACACCTGCTATCTTGACAAGGCAAACAGCAGGTATCTGCTCGTCTTTGGGCTCCCTTTACTCTTACAAGGTACATTTCATTCATACAAAGGTGTGATTAACAACCTTCTGGCTTCTCCACACAAGCACAACTTCTAATTGATCATTACCAGAAACAACAGAGTATTCTCACTATCAACAGTTTAATTTGCATTTAATTGTGCTGTATTACATGATATTGAAGATCACACTAGAAAAGGTAAAATAGTTCTGTATTGATTCAGAAAAACAGTAGCAGTTCAGTTGTTTTTAACGAGGTAGACTGTGCTACATGGATGTTTCCAAACGCATTATGTAGCACCTCTCCTGAGAAGCAGAAGTTGTCTGCTTTTCGCTTTCTGTGCAACCAGCATGTTCTAAACTTTTTCATTTGCAAGGATTTGCTCCATTTACCTTCCTCTAATTCCAGGTGGGGTATTTTTTCCAACCTATCTCTTATTTTCCTAAGCAAACATTACTGTGTGAGTCTATAGGAAATAGTCTTCATACTAACTTTCATCTGATGATGCTTCAGGTAAGATAACTTTCTTCAGTAGAGATATAAGCTACACAGTAAGGTTTCCTTTAAAGCAGTTTCCCTCAGCTTCCTTTATGATCAATGATCCAACATGCCTGATCAGGAGCCTTATCCAAAGCCTGCTACAGTCAGTGAGTCTGCCTATCAATGTCAATGGTCTTTGTCCCCTTGGCTAATGAATCAAGTCATTTAGTACTTAAAACCCCATGAAATCAATGAGTTTGTGTCAGTGAGTCATTCTTATTGTTTGCTTATTACAGTGTCAAAGACCTAGAAAGGTGATCCAGAAGCAGCATCCTACCAGGCTGCTGGAATGTGTCTGCCTCATGACAGAGGAGCAGTCTCTTGCCACTGCTCCCTCCCTGAGCTCCAGCAGATCTTACCTTATTGATAGACATTTGTCCCATCAAAGACACAGATTCAGTTATTGACCTTTGATGTCATTCATTCACCATATGGTGTATGTGTAGTGAAGGGCGAAGTAGAACTGCACCCATGGGTATATGAGTACTAAATGCAGCTGTAGAGGTATAGTGAGTTTGCGGGATCTGTTTTCAGCTATTTCTCAAACATGTTTTGTATTATTCCCCATTCCCCGAGATAAGTAAAATAGAAAAACTACTTTCAAAAGTAGCTCCACCAGGTATTGCTGTTGCAAGAATAATTTTTAAAATGTATCAAAAGGGTTGAGACCCAAAAAAGTTCTGTAATTTTAGTTATATGAATATGAATGAGAACTCGAACACAGCAAACTTGTATTAGGAATATTTATGCAGGAAAATTCAGTATAAGTGAAACAGAAAATATTTTCCTATGTGAAACAAAGTTGATTCACAGTTTATAATCCTTCTCTCTTTACTGAAGTCCATGATCAGGTGCATGACTGAAAATTACTCTGTATGTGATCTTTTAAATTTCTTCATATCATTTGCAGGGTAACCTGGAGTGCATCAGTTAGAAATGTGTTGTCCTTTTGCTTTTTTATGAGCTGTCATGGCTCAACAAAGGAATTGGGAGCAAATTCTATAGCTTCTTTCAAGCAATGTAAGTGGAAGCTTTCTTCCAGCTAGTTCTGGCCTGACATTTACTTCAAGAAAGTACTTATCTCTGGGAGCATACCAGGAAGGAAACTATAAAAGTACATTTGAGGATCTTGTCAAGTTAAAAATGGGTGACAAAGAGTAAACCTCTGCTGATACTTCAGTGCATTCCAGGAACTCACCCTGTTGGCCAGTTGTGTATTCCCCATGCCAGGAACAGAGAGAGATTATTCCTGACTTTTATCTTTAAATTTATGGGTCTATTTTCCCTGTAGCTTTCCTATCACTGCACTTTTCTATAAGGTTCAGAGAGAGAACTTTGCCATGTATTTCAAGAAAAGAAAAGACAAGCCATCCAGTTCTTTCTGTTGACCTTCCATTGCCCCAGACATATGTGCACAGAAGAAACAGGGTTTTACAGTGCAGGAATTCAAATCAGTAGAGAGCCTGTTTCAGAATTAGCAAACGGAGGTTTAACTCATATAAACTTCAGTTCTAGAGGCATTTGTAGAAAGGAAGCAGAAATTATTAGACAGCTTTAATGACAACAGAAACTACTGTTTTCCTTACAGTCTTTGCCATAATTACATGTACATGTTTAAATTTGTACACTTCACATTCTTGCTCACCTTACTCTGTGTGGAAAGAGAATGACACACTTAATAATGGCATGCTGCAGTAGCAACGTGTGAAATAGTAAAATCTGGGGTCTAGTAACCTCTCTGTGGCATGTCACTAGAAAGCTGTGAGCCAGATGGTGAATAAAGTAGATCTGAGGGAGCTGGGAGATATGCTCTGCACCTCTTGGACTGACTCGTTACCATCTGTCCAGATGTAGCCCATGTGACATTTGAGGGAGAGGTTCTGGACAGCTTTTAAAGATTGTGATGGTGAGAAGAGAAAAAAAAAATTACCCAAGCACCTAGGTGTCCACTTTAGGGTGACTCAGTTGCTCTCTAGACCTTCTCTCCTCTGCCTTCAATAGGAACTTAATTACCTATGCATTGATTCACTTGCTTAACATAAGCATCAAATGCAACTCATGCAAGACGAACTAGTTTATCCCACTAGCCTTTCCCCTGCCACCCCAGAGGGGTGTGGGACTTCCATGGGTCACAGCTACCCAGCCTGCATGGGCAGCTGGATCAGGTAACCACAGCTCAGCAGATGAGCAACTCTGGTTGCTCCAGAAGCAGGTAGTCAAGCAACTGCATCATGCCCTTAGCTCATATGCAGATGCTTAAATTTGGAAATCATAAGTTTGAAGAGAATTAGATTAATTCTATATTTTATTGCAATAAACCATGCCCAGCTCACCCTGTTTCTGGATTATAGCCAGGGAAGTGCCAGAGCACTGTGAACTGATGATGAGTTTTCATTTCAGTGCCTGCCGTGCAGAACTAGGTTGGGTAGACCGAGGTTTCAATGCAAACAAAATGTAGGTGCCATACCAGTTTCTCGCATGACTGCTGAGCTTTGTGAATAATGGTTTTTACTCACTTTATAGAGTAGAATGAATATGGCATGATATTTTACAGAGACTTAGAGACAAATCCCTGCCTCAGGAAGCTTAAATGACATAAGGAGTTTGAAATGGATTAATTTCTGTCAATTGTGGGAATCTTAATGTGTATAGCCTCTGCTTCTCTGTTCATTTTCTACCCAACTAAACCTTATCTTTTGCCGAGAGGTGATACACAATGCAACACCAGCTCCTGGAGAGCAGAAGCTAGTTACAGCCTCCATTGCTGAAATCCAGTGCATTGAACTGAGTCTTTTAAAGACAAACCATGTGGTGGAAGGTTGTGGAAAAAGAAGTAAAGGAAAAACTGGACCTTTAGTGGAAAGCAACCCTGAAAGTGATTGGGAAAGAACTGTAGATGGGACCTTTCACTGCTCATGCAGGATGCAGAGCAATCCATTCCTGTGCTGACAGTCCTCTGCAGTGTCTTCACCTCCATTACTTATGGCTTAACATGTGCAGAGCCATAGGAGGAAAGTGCTCTTTGTTCACCTGAACAGAAGGCCTCGACATGAATCATTTTACTCTAAGGTTTGGGTATCAGTCAGCTTTTTAAGCAACTCCGTAAATAGACCTTCTTGTCAAAGCCATGAAAATGGAACATTGTGGAGATACAGTGTCTATAGAGATTCAAGTCAGGTATGTGCAGGGAAGCTTCAGCCAGCAGCAGCCAGTCACACAACTGTTTCTCAGATTTGCCCAAATGGCAAGAGTATTGTAATTAGAAAATGAATTTTCAGCTTTGTCATACTCATGACTTGGATGTATGTTTAAATAAGTGATGCAAGCAATATGTACCTCTACCTCACAGCAACTGCCTTTCCTCTCTTCTCTCCCTCTTAAAGTAGCCAAGAGCTACTTCCAGAAGAAAGCATTATAAAATATTTCCTAATCACGTATTCAAATGTCTTTCAAAGTTAATTTGATTAACACCTATTTTAAGCCACTTGCTGCTCAAGAACTCTGGGTCTTAACCCACAAAATGCTAATTTAAGGTGAATTTAAAATTTTTATGATTCAACAGAAATAGAAATCAAGTGTTAGGAGACCAGCAAACCTTACAAACATCTGACAGCGCTCCTCAGGACTAGTCTCCTTCACCTTCACAATAACCTTGAGAGAAATTTGCAAGCTGATGACAACTGTACTTTCAGAATATTCTGTACGAAGAATCAGTCCTTTCACCAAAATCCAAGGTAATCATGACCTAAGCTGTAGGACATCCCCACTGGGACTACAAATGCACACCAAATTACCTTGTGTGTAAGTTATCATAAGAAATTAAAATTTGATAAGTAAATAAATCTGACAATAATATTTGTTCCAGAAATTATTCATAGAAAAATTCTTTTATCTAGCCAGGGTCTTAGTGAATAAGCTCTGATTTTTTTTTGTCTCTCCCTAAACTCTCAACCTCTGAGCAAAATTGTCATGACATTTTTCAGCACCCTCTGTCAACAAAAAAGAGAAAACATGATGGACCTTTATCTACCTACACAACAGAGTAATGGCCCTAGAAGTGGAGTACTGCATACCAAATACTCACATAAAACTGCTCATAATCAATCCCCCAAAGTCATTAACATTTTGAATAATTAATAAACCCAAGAAAATTACAATCTGTTCAAAGACAATCCATGAAAAAAGCCTAAGACTGCCAAACAAGTTATTCATTGTAAATTATTGCTCTGCTGATGCAGTTACATCACATAAAGTGAAGCACTCAACCCTTCAAGAACCAAATGTTTCATCAACCTTTCTAATGGGTGGCAAACAGACAAAATCAAGCAAGCAGAGAGAACTTAGAGAGGAGAAACCTTGTAGTGATGGGAGATTATCTTCAACATATATGGCATTTCATATACCGGGAGCACTGAGTTTCCTTCTAAGTAAAATAATAATAATAATAAAAAAATAAAAATAAAGCAACACCAGAGCAAGGGGGGATTCTGACACCAGAATGAGTGTCAGTATGAATTTTCATTAGGCACAGCTGGAAGGTCTGAGAATGTGTTGTGTAACCAAGTCTATTAAAATTAAACAATGTGATAACTGCTGACACAGCAATCGAGCTGCTTAAACCAAAGGCAGCCCCACAGCTGGTGTGCAACAGCACACATCTCCACACAGACCAGTGAGCACCAGTTGATTCAGAGGTCATCAGAAGCATTTTTTAAAAGAATCTTCAGAGACTGAAAACTGGGCAATATTGAAAATTACCACTAGGTTTATAAAGTGTTGCCAAATCCTTTGTGGTATATGAAAGATAGATTTTAATGAAATGTGGCACTTTCTTCCACAATATACTATCAAAAATATCTGGTATAATAGAAGTAATATCTGAGAAGCTTTCATCCTCCCAGTCTTGTTAATAAAACACAGACACTAATCAGATGTTGCCTTTTAAGTGCAAATCAGAGCAAAGATTCACATTCTTCAGGGTATTTTACAGTGCTTTGTCCTACTGTCAGATATGAAGCGTGTGCAGTCTGTAAATGGGTAACTCAAGATACTTTATCCCTGGGATAATTTCAGTGTGTTTCAATTATTCAGACCAGATTCCAGACATACCCAACTATCCTCCCTGCACTGGCTTTATGCATCAGAAAAAGCAGGTATTTGAAGAGGAGATTAATGTGTTAGGCGTGTCCAAAGAGCCTTGTCCTCTCTTCACTGCCTGGCTAAGCTATAGCTCTGGAAAGCTTATCTGGCTTCTACTGCAGAGACAGAGGTGGACAGGGTGGAGAGATGTTGGGGTAGCTGCTGCCCGCACTCCTTCCATCTCTTCAGTAGCAGCAAGGCTGTCTTCCAAAGGCTCTTCACCCTAGTCTGGTTCACCTTCTATGTGAGGTTTATCCATAGGCTCCTTCTTCCTTGGGAAGTGCCCTGACCACTCAGATCACCACTCCTCCATCATGTTTGTGCTGCTGAGAAGACTTCAGCACTTTGTGCTGTTTGAATGGCTCACAAAACAGAGCTGGAATCCATCCTTAGGACTCCACTTCTGCTTCCAAGTCTTTGGAAAAAACCAAGCATGTTAACAACTACTTTTCATTCCCAAAGCAAAAGGCATAATTTTGTGCAGTGGACTTTACCCCTGACTAATAAGATTTCACCTGAAGTAATTTCTTCAGAACATCAACAAATGCATTAAAACCAAGAAGGAAAGATCCCTGGCTTATTTCTCATCAAATATTAGTAGTAAATCCTTTTATACAGTTTTGCACGGCTGTAAGATAAATGGTTGATTCTTTCACAGGAAGAGTGCTCTGTGAGTTATGCTTCTGAATGAAAGGAAACTGAAGTTAGAACTCAGTGATCTTCATTCCCAATAGCCATGTCTGTACTGTGTGGACCAGAGAATCTACTGTTTTCCATCATAGCTCCCTCCTTACTGAAGTAACCAGATTTCTTTCCATAAGCAGCCACTGGGAAGAGAGGGGATGATGCACAGCAACACAGAATACCACCACACAAGCCAAATGTTGTTCATACTGCACAAGCAGCACATCACCGAGGACCACCCCACACTGGAGGAAGGACACAATGAATGCATCTGTCCTACATTGAGAAGCATCATCCATGAAAGACAGTGTATAGAGATAAAAGTATACTTCAAAAATTACCAAATCAGAGATTTTAAAGAGCTCCATGTTGGACATTGAGGAGCAGCAGATGGCACCTGAACATGCCACAAATCCAGCAGTGCTTTAATGTGAGTTAGTAGGTTTATTAACTTACTATATATAAAAAAAAGAAACCTCTTTCCCTTATAGTATTCTCTACGTCAGCAACATCATCAGCACCTGTCACCATCAGGTAGTGGGTGCCTCCATGGCCCAGAGACAGGGCAGTTTTGTTGCTGGAGGCTGCAAACTTGAATCCCTCCTGTCTGCCTATCTCACAGAAAGGGATTTTCCAATCTTCTCCCCTGCCCTAACCATTTAGCACTGAGATGAGAAGTTGATATACAAAAATACCTAGGTAGTTCAATTCTTCCCTTACAGAAATATTTTTGAGTATTTTAAATTATGAGGAAGCTATTTACCAGGCTGTGGTAAAGGAGGTATTGGGCTGTTGAAAAGAAGCAAATAATCAAGGAAGAAACATTTTGTTCTGCTGTACATTTCTCTCTTCATACATTGCCAGGGGATGGTAATGAGCAGTGTGTCATGAGTAAGAGTTTCACTGGCATGAAAAGGGGCAGAAATAGACCAGAAAGTACACCCTATCCTTTCAAGATCCCCATGCCCATAAATATCCAGATTTTCATTAATTAGGGCATGAATGTTAATTATTGTGATTATTGAAAATTAACGCTGGGATCCAATCCAACAGACTTGTCCAACAGATGTCACTGAAAAGCTGAGGCACATTTGCTTTTCCCCACAATGCTGCTGGAAGCCTCGTCTCCTTCCATGGCTCCCCAGTATCTACATGCTCCTGGAGAGGCATTTAACACCATTTCCCCAGTAGCTCTGAGGCCTTAAGGCATAGAAAGAATTGTGGTGAAACAATTTCTAGGTTGATTCCGAATGTAGCAGATCTTCAGAGTCTTAAAAATAGTAATTTGTTACTTGGCAAAAACTTTTCCATGGATACAGAGGACTCAGACAAAATAGTAAGAAAAGAGCTGTCTAATAATTTTTGAAAGAGTAATTTTGAGAAGGGTTTCTGCTGCAATGAAATATCCTTTCTTTACAGTCTTACCCATGTGGTTCTTGTATGGACAGTTCCTGTCTCTAGGGGATAACAGCAACTACAAAGGCCCACCAGAGGTTTTTTCTAATTTCCTTTTATCATTAATACTGATACTGTCCAGATGGCAACACTGTAGATATCCCAGTAACAGTGAATGGCATATTAGTCACTACTTCTACTAGAGCTTGGATGTAAGTTTCCAGATAGGTATTCTGGAAGAATTCCAGGTAAACTGAAAGCATCAGCACCTGAAGTTATTCTCATTATTTGTATTATGATAGCAACAAGAGGCAAATGATGCAGGATGACAGAGATTGTAGGAATAAACAGTGTTCCTTCTCCATAGCTTTCCTTCCTACAAGAAATAAAATGTACTGGGGTCATTGCATGAAGGCCATGTTCTTTCTACAAGGCCAGGAGTACAGGGGAGGCTGAGAATCCCTGCTGGACACCTGCTTGCTTCTCAAACTCAGGATGTTAGAGCAGATCATCCTGGTTTGGAAAGATGCATCCCTACTTCCAGAGTTCAGCTATTTCCTTCAAAGTGTCACATTCATCCTTGAGAGCTGGTCACATCTGAAGTGTTCTTTGGGCCAATGTGGGAAGAGAGGGAAGACTGCATCTTTCCCTTTCCTGGTGTTCTACATTCTTTATGTGAACTCTTTAAGCAGCAAGTATTTCTCTGTTTACAAAAACCTTTCTATTGCCAGAGAAACTTGACCTTTGGTTATCATTTAAAAGGGATATACCAGGCTTCCAGCCTATCTTAGGTTGCCATATGCATATATTTTTGCTTAGGTATGTCACTGACAGGACAGTTAAGTAATCTGAATTTTCGGCAACATATTTTCCAAGTATGTTCATCACTCTGAAAGCCGTTCTTCTCTTGCAAGTGCTTACAAGGGCTTTCCAAAGAAAATTTTTCAGTGTCAGCTTCCCTGACTGTTTACATGGCAATCTGTTTTCTCTCATCAGGACCCAACCCCACATGTCTACCTGCTTCACCCACTCTTCCCCATCTCTTGCACCTGTGTGCCCCCATCTGAGCTTTGTATTCTTTCATTTCTCTGTTACTTCTGTTTCCATCAAACAGTACCCTACCCCTTCTCATCCATGCAAGCCATCCTCCCCTCCTTGACCTGAGCTGGCCTACATCTGACATCCTGAACCAGAATCACAAATACAGGCTTCAAAGCAATGTATGTGAGGCAACAGCAGCCACAATGGCAGCTCAAAGCTCTTCTGTGCCCTTCTGCCAGCAGATGGAGGTGCCTGTGTCACATCTCCTGAAAAGCCCCCCTACACCCCCACAGAGTGCTGGGAGAGGCTGTGGCTGCTGCTTCCCAATGAAACATCTCATACAATATTTCAGCAAGGTCTGGTCAAGTATGATAGTTGGAAGAGCCACCAGCATGTGGTCTGCATTTCCTTGCCTGTAATGAACATCTGGATGTAATCTGAAAGGAACCTCTGCTTCTTAACTGTGTAGTGATTGCTCCTGCTTCTGAAGGGGCAGGCTGAGAAATCCCACTCCACAGCTGACCTGCTGATCACTGGCACAAGCAATCTTAGGTGCTCATAACACATGGCCACTGTGAAAACACATGTATTTCATGAAGCTTTGCAAATCTCATGGGAATTAATAGAAGAACCATGCCAGCTTTGCCCCATGTGCTGAGTTTGGCAGATTGCTGCCTGTGAACAGCTGGTGGGATCACTTCAACACCTGGTAGTAAATCCTCCAAGCAGGACTCAGGTTGACGTGTGGCTGATGCAGTGGCAGAGCTGTGTAGCCTGTGGCTCACTTCTCACTGGAGCTGCCAACTCCCAGGTTCTGAGAACAGGGCTTCATCCAGATGCTAGAATATCCAGATTCCAGAAGGATGCTCCTTAGACATCCTAAATAGGCATCTTTGGCATCTGAATTTCCAGCTGGGACACTGAAGGCACAACTGAGAAAAACTGGCAACTGAGGTAGCAGAGAAAGGTCAGTTCTCACAAAGTCAGACAAGAATTTGCATTTTTGTCTGTTCTGCTCTGTACTGTTGTTTTTCTGAGATCAAGCCCACACCTCCCCATGTCCTCTGGTTGGCCCAAGAGGCCTTCTGCTCCTCATGAGCCTCTCAGCAGCACATCCTGACTACAGACATGAGGCATCTGCAGGATGAAAAGCATCGGATCGTCTCTTGAAGACAAAGAGAGGGAAGATCAAGTGCTTGCTTCCCTCCCTGGTAGTGCATTTTAAGCTCAGCTATGTCACTTACAGAGGTGGACAGAGTATATTTCTTCAGTGCTGTTACTTTTAAAAATGTGGTACAATTATTATTTTTTTTATTCTGTTTTTTCCTGATGGTCTTAATAGTATCTTAAGTTTGTTCTTTTCATACACCTGACCTTTAAGACTTGCACCTTAGATTCATGATTTTGGGGAAGGTTAAATCCCCAACTTTTGCAGAACTGTTTAGAAACTGATTAAAACCTTGAAATAGAGACAAGCTGATTAAATAACACCCTCCAAAAGTCAGCTGTTTAGTGTGACATAGGAAATGCAGATTCTTTTAAACCCATGTTGCTTCATCATTTTGGCCCATGTGATCCTACAGTTATGATTATTTTAGTGTTATTAGGGAAAGAATAATTATAACCATGGCATGATGTGCTATCAGCATGATCCAGACACCCATTTGCTGCATCATTGTGCTAATTCTCAGTGTTTCTCATAGTTTGGTTCCTTTTGTGGATAATGACAGCGTGTACACACTGCATAGTAATCAGAATTGTAACAAATTAGTTAAGTCTTTAACTGCACTATTCCAGGTGTTCATTAATCAATATGCTTATCAAGTTGTTTGTTGTTTGGTTTGTTTGGGGTTTTTTTGTTTGTTTTTGTTTTTTTTTTTAATGTGCTCTTATTCTTCTGGCAGCAAGTGCAATTCACTTTCATAGGAGTGACAGATTTATCACTGTCATCTAATATAAAAGCAACTGAATGACCTCCATCGCTGTGACAGCCAAATAGTCAATTTGGCTTGCAGTCCTTGTGTCAGGCTGTGATGAAGCAATATATACTATATCTATGAAGTACATACCTAAACGCACGATGCAGAACAGGGATCACTGAGAATGCCACAGAGAATCATTCGTATGTGAAACAACTGTGCTCAGCCTTGGACTTTCTTGATTGCTGGATGTCTGCAAGCAGATCTAGTCTCTTGATGTAAATGCAAAGTAACTTTAAGGCTTCTGTAATTTCCATGAAAACCTACAGAGTTTGAGATTTTTATGGGGCTTCTAATTCAGATAGGTTTTCCCAGAAGAAATAGTGAACCTAGGACCAAGTCCCTTGACAAATCTCATATTCCTTCTCTGATCTGGAGAGTTGCTACAGGTACTTTATAGTAGTAAAAATATTAGGTATTGGCAAATTTACCTCATGTTCCCAGCATTCCTTTCAATTACATCTGAGCTTTTAAAAATCGTATTTGACATTAAAATTCAGTGTGAGGTAGAGATCAGACAGAAAGTACATCTGAATCAGTTGAAGTTTCTCCAAGAAAAGCAATTGAAAAAGGAGGTATATTGAATATATATATCGAAAAATATAAAAAGCTTAAGCAGTCCTAATAAAGCCATCTAAAAAGCAGTTTAAGTAAACAGATAAATGCATGTTTTCAGTAAAAAGATCAATCTCACTCATCCCACAATAATCAGTTTTAATTTTGATGTAACAAATTGTTTGTAACACTCCCACCACAGCCTTTAGTTCCTGTGAAATCCAAGATCAATTAGCCTCTTTCCAGACAGTTGTTCTTTTACTTCGTATTTTGCTTCAGAAGCAATCATTAATATTTTTCCTATATATGCTCGGTATGCTCAGTACTGCTTTAACATTGTTATCCAAAACAGATTACAGAAGCAGGTTCATCAGCTGAACAATCCTGGCCTAATAATATCTATTTCAGTGATCTGCTTTATTAATGGCTTCTGTTTACCCAGAGTTTTCTGCAGAGAAAAATAATGCAGCTCCATTGCAATATATCTCTGTGACAATATACAGTATTTTTTTTCACAGACATACTCAAGAAAAGGGACTGTTCTTTTCTTTTCTTTATCATTTATTGTATCTCCACTATCAAGTCAAGTCCCAGATGAAGTAAGGACCTTGGTATACTGGATTACAACTATGCAATAATATCTGTCTCTTGTGTATTATACCCACTTGTCATGTATTTTCCCACTCAGAGTAAGTATTGAAAGAACAGATAATGGGGATGCATTCAGTATGTCTATTCAAAAGAAAGATGTATAAATGACCAGCTATCCCATTAAGTAGTTGTTTATTTCAAAGGGTTGAAGATGAGTTTGCATCAAAGTTATTTCTGGTTTCCTTTGTTACCATGCTATTTAGGCAGAGACAATAACTTCTGGTGGTTTTTATAGTTAACAGTACAAAAGCTTATTTTGCTTTGAAATGTTCATTTGACAGTAGCATTTACTAACATACCCTAATGACCCAAAAGAATATGTTTGAAGCACTATGAGAAAATGTATTTTATTTCCTAATAATCACTGAAAGGTGATGGCCACATTTTACCAGCTGCATTCAATTCAAGGTCAAGTCTATAGGGGGAAGATCACTTCAGGCTACTTTTATTGTCCTTTTGTATGAAGACTACAGATCCCAATGGAAATTAAAACAGATTTAGGGAAAATGTTGAAAAACATTGTGAATAGACAGTGATGTTCTCTTCAACCTGCTAAGTCATGCCTGTCCCACTGCCATTTCTCTTTCCACTAATTTTATTTTCAGTTTTGTTGTACAGGTATTTTCAGTAAGGAGAGATGAGCAAACAACATTTTCATTCTGGAGGGTCAGATATTTTCATATTTATCCTAAATCAGCTTGGAACCAATTTTTATGGGAAGAAAACACATGCAGAATTTCATTTGAGAAATGCAGAAGTGTTTGCTGGGGGGGCAGTCATTTGCCAGCCAGGATGTTATGAGACTGCAGAAGGCATGTCCTGGTGCCAGGAAATTTATCCCAAGGACCTGAAGCACTGTGGTTGTAGTTCAGAGTAAGGACACCCAAATCAATCTAGTTGATTTCAGTTCTCTCAGAGCAACAAGTTTGTAAATTTAACATTTTCTTGTGAAAATTTGGCATTTTGCAGGACTTTATTAATGCTCAAAACCCTGTGTTTCTAGGAAAGTCCCTAGTCAGGTCCAAAAGAAAGTGGATCTTAGACCTGCACACTGACATGTTCAAGGAAAATTAAGTTTTCAATAAACCCAAGCAGGTTAAGCACACACTTGACCAGGCAATGAATAGTAACTGCAACTCACCCCAGCAATGTCAGCTACTCAGCAGAGTGTGTGGAGTTATGTTTCATCCTAAGAGCTCTTTTCATGCACTCTATGGGATAAGGCAATTTGTAGAATGAAACAATGCAAGAGATTTCACCAAATGAATTTCAGGAAATCATTATATGCTCATAAAAATTTTGTGGAAAAAGAAAAAAAAAAGTCTAAATCTGTCACAAATTATATATTGCTGCCATTCCTTCTATTGCCTTTGGTATAAAGTAGCTGCAGTTATGAGATATTGAGGATATCATTAAAGTCCTTTCAGAACAGAAGTTGCTCTTCCTCAGCTCATTCAACTGTTTTTATATTATCATTTAGGAATTCCAACACAAATATTTAGCCATAAGGAAATGTTGCAAGCAAAATATGATTCCTGCACAAAATGCTTCAATTTAAAATAGAAACGGTCTTCTTTTGACAAGGTTAAATGCAACTTTTAGCACTTCAAGGATGACAGAATATAAAATATAGCAATAAAAATCAGGGAGCCAAAAGACACATATGTAGTTAACAATGCTTTTTTTAAAACCTCTGCGGAGGACTCAGATGCACAATTTAAAAATAGTTAAGCCTGAGTGTGTGTATCAGTGTGAGTATCTTGTGAAATCAGGGCTGGCATTCTCACACATGGGAGCACCTTCAGTGGACCCTGCAGGGAATGGGGCCACTCAGGTTTGTGAGATAGGAAACAGCAGCTTCTTTTACCTGCCGCTGCCAGAGGTCCTGCTTTCTGCATGGGCATCGGGATTTATCCTTGAGGCTGGTGTGATGGGTACTGCTGGGCCTGGCCAGCTGTCTGAGCAATGTCTGCACAGAGACTTGTGCGACGCTGTGAGAAGATACAGCTCACTCTGTACAACGAATTCTTGGCCATCACTCAAGGAGGCAGCACTCTGCTCTTTGCTTTTCAAATTATTTGTATCCCAGCAGGGCACAGTTAGCATTCAGTTGGCTGGGGAATTTGAAGGCTAAATTCAGTTAGAAGAAACTGTTGACATAGTTTGATCTCAAAAGTTTGCTTTGTAATTACAGCTGAATCATCTCCTTTCCACTCTGAGGGATGATATCTGTCATACCTGTTACTTTGAATTGCCAAAGAAGATGGATAGGGACTACAAGGAGCTGGATAGGGACTACAAGGAGCTGGGAGTAGACCCAACCTTTTCCACTTTGTGCTATCCCAGCTCCTTGTAGCTATTGCAGCAGCTGTGATTTTTGTGACAGCCCACGCTTGTGGTAACTTCCCCCGCAAATCATACTGCTTTGCTGGTGACCACACCAAGGGAAACAAAATCTGTGCCTGATTCTCACCTGCTTTATACTTGTGCACCCCCACATCAATCCACTTGTATTGGTGGATGTAAACCATGCACAGTTAAAGGAGAACTGGGCCATTTATTCAAGAACAAGCTCTCTGCAAAACAATGTGTCCACCAGAACAGTGCTTGGACTGGTCCAGCTACTTACACACTGAATAGGCATCTTTGTGTTGTCTAGCAAGAGGCAGGGCCAGGGTGCAGCCCTGACACCCTGTGCACAGCACTAAGGGGACACAGGCAGCCTGGCAGTCAGCTGTGCCAGTGGGGGAGCAGGATGAGTGTGTGCAGAGATTGCTTGTTCAAACTGGGACAGACTCAGTCACGCCGCCCAGATGGGAAACCTCCTTCTTCCACTTGGATCTAGGTATGTTATAGTGTCATATACCATCTACAAACGCTTGAGGTGTTTTATACAAACTATGTATGCAGGCGCATGAATGCATATGCATAATACAGCTATTTTATCTTTCCTACAGAGAGAATTATTTCCCTTTATTGGATAAGAAGAAGCTGACAGCCTTGGGGAAGACTTTTTTTCCTTATACCATATTAAAACATTGCTATTCAGATTGAATTTTATTGTGAATCATGTGATCACATTGATGCTTCAGAATGTGAGTGTAGAATTCCCTTTTGGCATTCATGGTAGTTAAGAAAGAATCCAGAAGAACTTGTTCAAATTTAAAATGTGGTAATATTTTGCCTTCTGGCTATTTTAAATTTTTTGGTTTACTTTTATTAAAAGAAAAGAAAAAACAATCTGAAGATATTTAAATGAAAAAGTATTAAAAGATCCACCACCCTGAAGGAGATTCTCAAATAAAGTTTCTCTCTGTTGTAAAGGCAACAGTTTTCTGTATAGATTTTGTTGTTAGGAAATTCATATCTGTTATATTAAGAGCATTCTGAATTCATACACAGTTTTAATTATACAAGATATATAACTACTTTGTTAATGGTCATCTAGAAGTTCTATGCTAGACACAGAGAACTTGCTTGGAAGAGTCTGAAGAGGAAGAACACACAAGACTCATACAAAAATGTATTGAGCATTGTGTTACTACAAAAAGTAACTGTCTACAATCCTGAGAAGCATGAGATGCTAGGATCTCATGTTCTCTGTTACAGATGCTGGCTCTGCATCTGGGCAGTATGATTTCATAAGGGTAGCCCTAACTGAGAGCACTTCAGTTTAACTGGGGAGAAGCAACAGCCTGGATTTCAGCACAGGTTGTGGGGAGATCATTAATAATAATGCTGGATATTTCCTCTGGCAATCCTGTCATGATGACACCTACATTATTTAATTTCACTGTGACCATTGCTGTTACTCAAGCTTTCAAACTAAAGCTATACTCACTGCAGCTCCCCTTCACTGCTATCCTTGGTATAATGATTATTACCAAAAAAAGGACAGAAAATATTATTGTGTCCTAATCCTGCCAATGTTGGCACATCACTGATTTTACATGGGTGAGCAACTCTGGCAAACTGTCACATAAAAATTTAGTTGGGTTTAGGCATTCTTGCAGTATTACTATTATAACAGAGTAAGTTTATTTTGCTAAATCAGTGTTTGGGATAAAATTGATGATGTGTGCATTAGGAAACAACAGGAAGCAATGAGTGTTAAAGGCAGCAGTACAAGCCCCTATTTTTGATGAATTACAATCACCAGGACTTTTAATAAAAATTACTACTTAGCCAGAGCATCAATCTAAGTGCTTAACTCCAGATCCTAAATGCAGCTGTGAGCACCTGATGGAAACACACTGTTTCTCAGAACTACTAAGTGCACACAGATTTTGCTGAAGCTAAAAGGTGGCTGCAACAGAAGCCAAGTGGAAAAACTTTCTAGGGATCATGTTTCCTTTCCTTGGCAGCTTCAGGAGCAGTTGGAAATGAGTTCTGTAGCTTCCACAAAGTTCTCAGGGCTGTGTTGTGCAGAACAACATCATCAAGGTGGCATAAATGGCTATGAAATTCCTGCAGTGAGGTCTCCATAATGATGTTTAATATATGGCTATAAAATTACAGACATTGTTTACATCAATGACATTTACTATGACATACCAAATTACCCTTTATTCATTATATCAATATTTTCCAGACTTCATTTTCACCAAGGACCAGAGTCTTTGCTGAAACATTATTATGGAACTAATAATGCCATTATTATTATAATAGTCCAAAACTATCATAAACCATATTACTGAATTAGTATCTTTATGATTCCTGGATGCCTTTTCCCACCTCACCCAGACACTTCTTTTGTTCCTGCCTTACTTCAACCCCTTGCTGATCCATATTAAAATCTCAACCATTTTTTCCCTATGGGGTAGCTGGTAACCCCCACAAACCACTTCTCACCATGACTTGAGCATCTCATCCCTTTCCTAGGATGGGTAGAGATTTTTGACCCTACAGGGGCACTGTTTCATATTTACAAATCCTTAGGAAGATTTCTGGTCATTTAAAAGTTTGTGCTCAGGGAAGACACTGACAGCCATGGGACAGACCCTCCAGGCATAGGTACCACATGAAAATCCTGAGGCATGGTCACTGCTGTGCTTGGGTGTGCCCCCTGCATGCTCCTGGAAAGGGGCAGCAAGCTCAGCATACTGCAGTGCCAAAGAACAGTTTCTATCCCTTGTTAGAAAACAAACCCCCAAACCTGTATGTAGACTCTCACTGAATGGCTTTAGGGCATCTAGAATAAAATGGTAATTGTAGGTGTGAGCTGTAATCCCATGTTACAAAGTCCCCCGTGACAAGCACATGAAAACAATCTGGGGAACAGAGCAGGCCAGTGTTTGCCCTGTTTTCCTTAAACATGTTTGCTTAAACTTCAGGGAGTGGCTGGTTCTGACTGAAAGTGCTGTCAGACCAAACCTGCCTGAGAAACTTCTCTCAAAGAGCTTCCTCCTTGAAAATGCACTATATCAATGTAGCTGCCAACAGGATATGAAAGAGATACCTGCTCATCAGCATTTTTAAATGCTTCCTGTGCAGTTTACACAAGCCTGCCCTACCACCTTTGAATTTCAGGCTTCACTGGATTTAATGGAGCACCGTAGTTGTCTTTGTGGTGTCAACACTTTTCTTTGGTTTCGTCTTGAGCTGCAGACTCCCTCCCTGCTATCATGACAGGTAACTTTTTGACCCTGACTTCCAGGCCCACATCTCTCACTAACTGCTGCTGAAATGAGGGTCTTCCAAAAGTGGGGTTGTTCCAAGCAAACTGTCAAGGAGAATATTTTACAGTGTTTTCCACCCACCTAAATCTTTTATTATTAAATGATGCATTAATATAGATGATACATTTCCAGATTTTTATTAACCACTGTTTTTTTTTAATGGGACTGTTGCTCAGTAAGTCCTGTTATAAAGGTGTAAAGGTGTAAATATTATAAAGGTGTAAATCACAGCCTTTGATATACTGAAATCCCTGAAGGCAACCACTTTTTGATTTGGGATTGTAAACTGCAGGCACAAAGGATAAAGAATAAGTGGGTGTAGCTTTGACCATGGTTACTGGTTTTTGTTGCAGGTAAAAGGTTGTCTGAGGGTTGGAGGCACAAAGACTGGACCAAGCAGTCCCAAAACTGCCCCACCACCTTCACTGTCAGCCCCACATTGTGCCCAGCAGGGGAAGGCTGTGAGCAGTGAGAGAGTTATTTTGCTCTCATCTTTTGGGAAGAACAAAGCTGGTTTTACGTAGGCTGGGGACAAGTTTTGGGTACCACAACTGCACCACAGCCTCAGAGGCCATGGGGTTTCACAGGGCTGTTGTGCAGCCATGGGCAGCAAGCCTTCAGCACCATCCTACTTCAGGCAACTCTCAGCAAGCGGAGGGGAAAGAAGTCTGAAAACACAGGGTGAAGGTACCTCCCCTGCACCACAGTGAAAATTATTTTCAGTGGCTAAGTTGACAAATAATTGACAATAACCAGGTTCAGGTTATGGCATACTAATTATTTAGTCTTGTCAATTAAATGTATTTGAGGTGAATATATCGTGCTCAAAGGGATTTTCTCCATAGAAAGCTCCACAGAAATCATTGAAGACTTTTTAAAAATACACTTTATATACATATATAAAAAAATAAATTAACACAAATGTTCAATCTCAAATAATTATTTTTCCAGAAAGTCAGTATATTTGTTCTATGTCAGCTATTTGGTGGAAGATTATGATGCTAGCTTTATTACTTTAAATCTGTTAAAAAAGCATCTTTTTTATCCAGTTTCTAAGGTTGTTGCACACAATAGTTGAAAGACCATGACCCACAATAGTCAAAGGTTAATTTGATTTTCAGATACATCAGCTGGAGCAAGCAGAAGGTCATTCAGATTGCCTATTGTTGTGGCATTGTGTTTGCTTTG